>CM076582.1:1349291253-1349478753 GCA_034641835.2 Pinus albicaulis | reverse complement strand
CTGTTCCTACGGCTAAATTTACAACTAGTGACAGTGTTGTGAAATTTACACATATTCTATACCTCTGCACAATCTTTCAGTAGTTGATTTTGGCGGGTGGTTACGAAGTTTTTTGGCAAGGAGAGGGTTGCAGGTTTTAAACCCTCAAACTTATATTAGTTTTGCTTTGCGTACAAAATAGATTTGGAGAATTATTTCAACACCAATGGCTGGAGGTATTTAAAATTTACAGGGAAAATTTTTATTTTTATTTTTCGATTCTATTTAAAAAAGTTTTTACTCCGCATTTTATAGAATCGATATTTAGCTAACATCCCTCCCTTTTAACAAAGCATATATACAGTACTCTGATACCACTGTTAGACACACAAAACTGGAAACCAAACTCAACAATATATTAATGAATGGTCTCAATGAATGATGTACATATAAATACAACAAGAAACTGTTGAATGAGTTTCTGGGTTTTCTTTGACTCTAATAACCAATTACCCTAACATAAATTAACCCAAGGATTAGTTTTCTAACAATTCAAGAGATAAAGGGCAACCTTAAGAAACATCCAAGACCTTTTTGACCTCTTCTTCAAATCCAAAATGAGTCTCGTAGAAAGCATGCAATCCAAAAAGCTTGAGAATTTGTTAAGGCTTTGTCAACATGTAAATGGAAAATTGATGTGACAAAAATGGCAACAGCTACTCAAAAGTATCCACATCATCTAGGATTTAAGAAACCTTAAAAGCACGAGAGATGACCTCTGAAAACTGATGTAACTTCATCAATGCTACATTAACTGATCCACTCAATCAAATGCTTCCAAAAAGTTTACTCATATTATATAGCAGTGAGAGAGAATACTTTGTTTTTCTATTCTTCATCAAGAATGCTACGCTAATTTTTATGTCAGCTTTGTATATCGTTGAGAAATGGAATGGATATTTTGTGCAAATGGGCTTTCCTATAGTCCAAATTGTTTTTTTCCATGAAATAATGCACCAAGCACTCTCGGAGATGAAAGGAACCAGTCACAGGAATCCTAAAACTTTCTAATTACTTCAAATCCAGGATGGGCCTTGTGGAAGGCATACAAGCTAAAATCTCTTGAGAGTGTTCGTTGTTCAGGCTTGTCAACTTGCAAATTTAAGACTCTTTGATGTGAAAAGATGGTCGTCGCTGCTCACCAGGATCCACGTCATTTAAAATTATAAAACAAATAAAACCATAAGAAATGACCTTTGAGCATTGATATACCTTCATGAGGACAACAACATTCACTGATCTACTCTCAGTCAAGTGCTTTTAAAGTTTACCATGTAGTGATGTTATAGAGCTATTAACTGCAGCTTATCACACATCAAACAAAATGGACTGATCGTATTCTCTTGCAAAGGTTGCCTTCCTATTTCTAGCAAAACCCAAAATGCCCAGTCTCGGCCTCCCCACTTTGTTATTGCGGCTTCTGCTGCAACAATTTTGTTTTTTCAAAATCATCTAGCTTTTAATCCAAATGTGACTCTCACCTTTTTCTATACTCGTTCCAATTTACTTGTGGACATGGAACCTTAACTAAAAACATCAAACATCCCTTATAGCATGGACAGAAGAGTTTCCACATCCTTGGTGGACAGGATCCCTCTGAAGCATCCGCGTTTTTCATTTACAAGATGATGTCAAATGGAGCTTCGGCTTGACTATCGTGATAAGCGGAAGCCTCTCCAGAAAACAGAAAAACGGCTCATGTAAAGAAGAACAACAGCTACATATTAACTTTCATCCTAACATAAAGAAGACAGGCTCAAAGAACAAGGAGTGTGCTTTAATTAATTCACTTTGAAATTATATTTTGATATATGTGAGTATTCGCTAAATCTATGATGATCTGAACGTATTAAGATCTATATCACTAAGTACTTTGTAAGCTATACAGATTTATGCGGGGATATTCATCTATGTATTGAACATGAATTTGTAGACATAACACCCACATATACAGAGGCTGTTCCATATCTATCTATTGGGCATAGAGTTATAGACGAAACACCCACATGGTCAGAGGGTTTTAGAGACAAAATACCGACATGGCCACGCGGACTGTTCCAATGGCTTTTGCCATTCGGTCGCTTATTCTTCCTCTTCCTGCTCGAGAGCAACTGGTAGCGTCCAACAATAAATCGGAAGAACAAATTAAAAAATCGCATTAAACATGTTCCAGCAAAGTGTGAAAACCTTGTTTAGGCATATGCGGCATAGGAAACACCAAATGGAGATAGACTTCCAGCTTCTTTAACAATACTCGTAATCCATGTAAACGAAGGCGAAGGTGCTCTTTTCATCTGCTCCACGATAGTTTATCATAAACAAACGATGACTAATAAACCATCGAGGACCAGATGTAAAGATCACCTTCCAGACCTCTTTGTCTCATTCCCATCGCTTCCTTTACACCAAATCTAAGAAACTATTTCTTGCGCACTTCGTATAAACAGCACCTGAAATTTCGCACGGAGCAGTCTTTCGTTAGACGAAATGGAGCATGTTTCCTGCTGATGGGACAGCTCCCTCTCTCCATCGTCTTCCTAGCGGCAACCAAGGGCAAATGTTATTTCTCAGTCCATTCGCCCATAAGTCGGCATTTCCTGCCTCGGCGCATTTATGGGCCGATAGACTGGAAAATAATGTTTACCACAACCAAGATCCAGTGGACCTTGCGCTGCAACCCCTCTGCAGTGGACTCCGCTCCTCCAGCCTCCGCCTCCCCTCCGCTCTGACAGCCCACACGCTTGGGAGAGATATTTGAAATTTGAATTTCATTCATGCACATCGGTAAATAGTCTGGTTCATTGTTATCCCCGTCATTCTGGTTCATTAGCGCCGAAGAATTCAACAGACCATCCCAAGTTCAACCGCCCATCAAAGTTCAGTCGCGTCAGAGGATTCAACAGTCCGTCGAAGTTCAGTCGCGCTGATACATAGTCTGGTTCATTCAACAACCTCTCTATTTTCTTTCCCATCTCTGTTTCACCGGTACTTATGCATGTCATGTAAGGTATGTATATTTCAAATGGGTCTATCTGTCCATTGAAGTGTGGTTGGGGCATTGTTATGAAAAAGTTAAAAACCCATGTTCAAAGTTCCTTTTGAATAAAAAAACATTTCTTCTCAGCAATATATTTGTGTGTGTGCATGTCATATGATCCTTCTTGTTGTAATTGTGCATCAATCGACCATATTCTGTCTCTATACTAGTTCTCTGAAATATAATATTTTTACAGTGGCTTTGATTCGAGTTTGGGAAGGAACTTGCAATACTGTCTTTGGGTTTTCGAATATTATTAGATTTAGTTGTTTGGCTGGAGTGTTGTTTGATTACATTGATTTTTGGGTGATGGTGGGATATTGTTAAAGATTTGGAAGTGGCTAAAAAGATGACAAAATACATGGAGTTGAATACCATCGGAGTTTCAAAGGATTCACAGCTGCGGGCCACACAAATTTTGCACACTGTAAGCAGTAGTTATGTAAGTGACAATACATTTGACAGACAAGGAGATTCAAGCATAGATCAAGAACATAGATTCTTTCACCATGGGTATACTTTAATGTCAGAGAAATGGAATAGCCTTCGAGATGTATTCAACCTCAATCGTTGCTTCACTTTGCCTGTATTTGAGCCCGGATTTTGCAATTTCTTTGGTCGCCACACCACTCCTTGACCAAGTAAGTATCATTAGCTTCCACTACCAAAAAAAAATAGACTACCATATCACTAGACCTATTTTAGGAGGTAATAAATTGATTGAGATTGAATACTAGCATTTGAAATGATAAGTTTAAGTCAGCTTTTGAGAGAATGTTGCTTGGTAAGGAAGAGTCAATTTGAGATCAATGAATGTAGTTCAACTGACAATTAGTGGAACAAGTATAATTTAAAATATGAGTGATGCTTGGCTTTGAAATAAAGCAATGGTAATTCAATCCAGCAGCTCAAATGTGTGAGACTGACACAATTGAGCCATGCTTCGGCATTGATTTCTCAATCTGTGAGGTAAATTAATTGTAGAAATTGACACCACATATCTAATGACATGCTTTAAAGGCAAAAAAATACCATATATTTTTATCTAATAAACTAAGGGATTTGGAAACAGAGAGGAATGGATGTAAATATTTTGAAAATGAGACTGATTATATAAAATAATAAATATGAACATAAAGACTTGTGTTGTAAAGAGGAAATAGAAAGTTTGTTAAAGAAAATATGGATGGTGGAACTGAGTTGATGTCTCTACTTTAATGGTTGAAATGAAAATACTTGGCAAAATGGAATAATTACTCTTACTCTGGCTTTCTGTATCAATGCAGCTTTTGCATGGCTAAAATGTGAAGGAAAGGAGGATGAAGATTGTGAGAAGTTATTGAAGAGCAATGGAATCGTCACACGCAGTGGGAGGCATTTTGGTGCACCCCAAACATATGTGAGGTTGAGGTTGAGGTTGATGATTAGTTGAATCTCACCACTTCATACATGCATATTGCATACAATGTACATTTTGAATTCAGTGGCTCTTTCTTGAACGCACACATGATTGAATCTTCAAAAAAATATGGGATACTTCAATCCATTGTGACTTTTATAGTTATAATAATCATATAATACATGTTATTTCACTAGAGGAAACAAATCAGTACATGTCTTTCTTATTGAAAAAATAGTTGCTACCCAGTTTTTTCTTTCCTTGACAGACACCAATCATAGACAAGATTTGCAGCACTAGCAGACTTAAGTGGGTGGACACAATCATTTATCCATTTACTTATGAAAACACTTGTGTGAAGGCCAATTGCAACATGCCAATTTGGATATTATGATTGATTTTTATAAAACATGCAGCATACCGAGAGGCGAATAATTCTGATATATTTGAAATCATTGACAAATATCTGGGTAATTGAAGTAATTATCATTATCAAACAACTGAAGTTGTTGTTCCTGTAGCTGGAGGTTTTAATCTCTGATCCCTGCTGGTTCATTAAAAGCCAGGGGATGCAGCTTTTCATTGCAAAAGATTTGATCTTGCAGAGAATTCCTGCCCATGAAACTGAGTGTGATTTCCTCAATGGCTTCTCTTGAGAGTTCCCCAGTGGGTTCTCTTGATGGATATGAGAGTCCCAGTAAAAAAAAATTTGGGTGGGAAGATCAGGGTAAGAGCGAGATGGAACATGAGAAAATTGAGCATAATTGTATGGTGACAACATCTGGGTTGTAGAGGACTGAGCAACTTGCAAACTGAGGTCCTTCTTGGCCTTAGAGACCATGGATAGGATCAAACTATCTGGACCAAAAGCCAGCCGAATCATTTCTCTGTCTCCATGGTCTTGCACCAACAAATAACCTATGATTTTTTATACATTCTCTGGTTCTACTCTTTGAATCCTTGAGTACACAACTTATGTTGCTTCATATGGATCCATTTCACATCCAACACCTGCAAAATATGATGCACCAAATGATTAATTCTTCAATAGTCAATGCTCACACATACATATATCAGATCTGAAATACCAACTTCAAAGTTCAAACATTTGAAAAGCAACTATGATCCATGATGGAAACTTAGATAGGATCTCCCAGCATTGGAAGCCTACAAGTCAAGATCTGGCACAAGGACATCAAACATGTACCATATGAAATATATGGGGAATTACAACCAAGATCCGTGGCCTTCAAGCTGACATTGTTGAAATGGTGTGTTTCCTCAGGCAGTGGCCATTATTATACCTAACACAAAATCACTCTCTCACAGCTGCAAATTTCCTTACAGTGCTGACCTCCCAGTCCACCCATGAGAACAAGAAAATTGAAGGGGTAAATCACTGTATGAAAAGATAGTTCCATGGCCTACAGGTTTTGAAACCCAAATCATATCTGCCCAAAAGCAAAACCATATCAATATCTGTCATTTACCACATGATCCATTTCAAACACACTTAGCTTCCATAGAATTGAACAGCCCACATTATTGTATCTAACCTCAAACTCCATACACTGATACCATTAGTAATTTTTCTAAATTAGAGTTTCCATCTAATAATCCCCCCAATTCCTTTGAAGACCTGTCAATTATACTCCTACCACTGAATTCCTTCCTGTAAAGGCAAAAAAAACTAATGAAAACAATTCTAGAGAGCAAATAACAAAAACAAAAAAAAAATCCAAAAACAGATTCATATCCACAGGCCAGTAGAAGGAGATCAGCCATTGATTAATACCCATAGCCGATTTCCAGCCATAAATAAGGTTGAGTTCATTAAGGCCTCTTCTTAATCCATCTACTAAACAGATAAAGGCCCGCAGTCAGTTGAGCCCTCGACGAACCTAACCCCACCTTTACTCCACTCAAGTTGCCTGTCATTGAGGAAAATGATTTTCCAGCGCCTACAGGAAAATAATGAATTCATACAACTTGAATTTCTGTAATGTCATTGAAAAAGGATAAATCTCCTCAAAGGTCCATCATAAATCTCCTCAAAGGTCCATGATGATGATCCTCAAAGAACCTACAGAAAATACTTTAATGGAAGCATGGAAAAAAAAATTATATGCATTCCTCTGTTCTGCTCAAAAAACTCCAAGTGTTCCTCTGTTCTGTGCTTAGAACTGAGATGACAGCTGGCTTGATCTCAAGAATATCAAATCCTTTACATAACTTGGATGGAAGTTGACCTGATCTTTCAATACTGATGCACAAAGATCTATTTTAACTTTCGGTGTATGTTATGTTTTCACAGCGTCAAATCTTTTTTTCAATTCCTTTTCCAATGCATCCAGCAAAAGGGTTGTTTCCATGAGTTGAGTAAATTTTGCATTTTAATTTGATTTTCTTTGGCATTCCTCCTCCTGTACACTTTTGCCTACAAAAAGATAAAAGGAGAAATTGTTGTTAATGTTGCTGTCAGCACCGTAGTGGAAGCATGCTCATCCTATGCACTGATACGATGCAAAAATGAAGACATGAGAAACAAAAACATGAATACTGAAGGACAGATTTTAAAAATGGAGAACACTAAACACACGATGATTTTTTATTAATTCAGAATCACAAATTTAAATAAATGTAACTCATTCAATCTTAGATCTTATTGATTAATCACACTGGGTCCTCAAATCAAATTGATTGTTGAAACCTTATTACTTAGATCCAATAGAGATCTTATTCTGATTAACTAGATGAAAGAAACAGGAAATATTCTTACAAATTCCATAAAGAGTGGAGGTTATAAGCAGGATATTCCAACATACTAAAGGGAATTTTAAAAAATACAATCAACTAAACTCACTTGGGTTTAGGGTTGTTGCAAGAGATGTTGGTTCAGCACCCTGGAGCAGAAGGAGAACATCAACAGAAGGAGCAATGATAAGTTGGAATGGGTAGAGTTAAAAAATATGGATACCACCCACAGGTTGGAATGGCTAGAATGAAAAGGAAGAACAAAATGGGTTGTTAACTATTTGTGGAGACATTACAATCATTTTAACCAAAAATATTAGATGAAATGACAGATGCAATCCTCTGCTCAAACTTTTGATCTCATCTGCTCTAACTTTTGATTGTGCATCGTTTCAAGTATCTAATGTTTTTCTTTTCCGAACAAACCTGTCTTTTCCAAACCCTGATTGGACATTTTAACCAACTTAATTTTGATAGTATTCAAGGAAGTGAGGTGCTCTGCAACTTTGGTAAAGTTAGGGAGTTCATGTGTGCAAGGTGTCTTGATTTTATAAATTGAATCTGATATAAATGCCTACCTGTCTGATATTAATTTATTGTTGTTTTATGTTCTCAGTTCCAGTCCAAAGGGAAAATTATGACTATGATATTGATAAATGCAACAACAGTCATCTTCCAACACTGTTTCTGCGCATAAGCAAAATATTTCTCCACTTGCAATGTCCCGGGATTGACATCCCAACTTATTCAATAAGATTTATTTAAACTTATTATTCAATAAGAAAAAAAGCAATACTACTGTAGTTTTAATCTTATTCAATAAGATATGAAAAATGAAATTAAACACTAATGCTAAATTTTGTTCAGCTTGTATAAATTGTTCCCAACTCGGAAGGGTAAAATTGTAACTGTTAAAATTTCAAACAAAATTTTATATTTACAACCTTTCCCTTCAGAGTGGAAAGCTCATCATAACGTTTCTCATGTCAATGCATTATTACCTATGCCTTTGTCTAGATGAACCAGGAGAGGTTATCTACAGAAATGGCATTTGTGACTAAAGAATTGAAATAAAGTAACAAAACAATGTAATTACATAAAAGGCAGTATTGACTCCTGCAGTATACCCAGCCTGCAACTTAATGACCGCACTGAAGTAGCCAGACTTATAGGGTCTCAGTGATTTAAATCTGCTTCCTACAACATATATTCATCCATGGATGAGTTTCTAATACACAGATCTCTGTATACAGAGACTGCATTGACACAAGACTGTGAAATAAAAAGGAAAAGCATGATTTACCCGAGTTCCTGTCGAGCCAAATGGTTATTCCAGACTGATCATTCCAGATTTTTTGGTGTTACGGACCCCTGAGAACATGGACCCCTATATTAAACTTCACAGTAGAAAACTGAGAAGCTCGAGGATATCTGTGACCCCTTCTCGTTGCTTCTGATACTCGAATTTGATCAGCATTCAGGTACACTGGAACTATTAGGACAAATGCAAGCACTAGTAATGCATGAAGGTGCCCAGTGAATGGCTTAATGGTGTTCTGGCGCTTGCAGTCATACATTGTTGCTTCCAGTTTGCTCATATGATCAACTACTGGAATTGAAGTGAATGGAAATGGAAATGGGTCACTCAGTGGAAGGGGAGGGCTGTGGCAGAAGGGAGGGGAGGAGGTGGCGAAGGCAAGCAGCGCGGGGCATGGCGGGGTCCACCAGAGTTTGGTCGTCGGACGACGGAGCAGGGTCCACCTCCCATTCAGAAAGTCGTGGGGTCGCCAGACGGGGTTGTCCCATCAGCCGGAGATGGGCTCCATTTAGTCTAACGAAAGAACACTCCATTTCGCACTTCGTATAAACAACATCTGAAATTTCAAACCCTAATTAGGTTTGAATCTTCAAACCCGTATTAGGGTGTGGATTGGACAGTTGGAATTCATTGATTTCGTCCAAGTAAAACATAAACGTATAGTCTTGTTTGAAGTATTGTTGGCAACTCATTACCTTTATCTTTAAGCTTATTATTTTTCTGTAGAATCATGGAAAATAATTTATTTATAGTAAATGTTCATAGATTGATGATTTATTTAACCTAGTTGAATCTCAATATATGATATCTAATAAATATAAATTAAGGAAGTATTTTATTTACAAAATTATAAAAAGTAAATATTAGTAATTGGCTCAAAAGGTGTAAATAGATTTCCATAAGATTTTTAAATTGAAAAAGTTGTACTTTAATTTTCATAATCAAGTAAGTAGCAATTGAAACATTAAATTTAAGTTTATTTTTTTGTGTATTTTTTCATAAGTTTATAGCCTAATGGTTAAGAGCATGTGTTTCCTCATAAGAGGTTACAAGTTCAAAAAGAGAGGGGGTAGAGTATGTATGCCTTGGTAGACTTATCAATCAAATTGTTGCGCGGAAATGGGTCCCTTGTCTCACAAACAAGGGAATCACATACAGGGGACCTTAAAATTGGATAGAGTTGGTTAACAAAAGCATTATGGAAGGTCATTACAATGGCATGTTTGAACATTAAATATTGGACACTCAAAATGCCAATGCTTTCTAAAAATCAACCAAAATAAATTGATTATGTCATATTTTAAAGTAATCTAACTAATAGATGAGATGATTTTTTTGGGTTTTTTTTCTAGTTGATGAGATGATATTTTTTGGGCATTTTTTCTAGTTAATTTTGCTCAAAATTATGTATAGATTTTTAATATTAGTAAGTTTAAGTTGTTTAATTTGCAAAAAAATTGACATCTATGTATATTCATCTAAATTTTTATTTTCAACATAAAGTAGTAATTGTCTCCACAATTTTTTTAATTTTCAAAGTAAAGTGATAATTGTCTCCACATTGGATTAAGATTATATATATATATATATATATATATATATATATATATATATATATATATATATATATATATATATGTTATTTTATTAAAAATATTATCTTTTTATTATTTTTTTTATTTTGAGAGTAAAACGGATTGTAGGGTCATACTCTTGAAGAATCTCAATCCATAATCCCCATTATTTCATTTCCCATATCCACTTCCTTAGCAAGAAGTAGAGTCCATAATCCCCATTATTTCATTTCCTATATCCACTTTCTTAGTAATCTCATATTATAGTGTAAATTTTGTTGCATGAATTTTTAGATACATGTGGGTTTGTCTAGTACTGTCTCAAGGATGGTTGCTTGAATTTTCTTTTATATCTAATTTATCTTTTATATATAATTTTCTATTCCCTGTTTATTTTAGAAATATAGGGATAAAATGCTTTTCGTGTTATGATACTTTTGGGGTTTATGATAAATGTTTCAAATCCGATGTATAAAAATGAATAACAAATATTTGTTTTGAAATAAGTGTTTACTATCTAAATATACTGGAGTGGAATATTGTTTATCCAATTTATACTCAATTTTTTTATCCTTAATGCTTATTGTGGCCTACTTCCATTCCTATTGTAGCTCATGAATCATTATTATAAACTAAAATGTAGAATTACTACAAATAGAAACAAGTCTTTGGACATTATTCATGTAAGCATTGAGCTTGGTAATTGATATTTGTGATGGAAAAGTATTATTTTACTTGTAGAATTGCATAAATAGAAATAAGTCTTTGCACATTATTACCTTAGGCATTGAACTCGGTAATTGATCTGTCATGGAAAAATAGTATTTACCAAACCAAAATTTTGCATAAGCAGCTTAGTGAGAAAAAGACATATTTGAAAAAAAATCCAATTTATATAGCTTCCAAAATACTTCCACCTTTACTTCAATTAGTACACGGAACCTAGATTGCCTTTTTATTTATGCAACAAATATAGTAACTCAAAAGAAGACTATTAAAAAAAAGAAAGGCTTCATTGTTATTGGTTCCATAACTCATAGACGACAACAAAGACGATATATAGCTTCCAAAATACTTTGGGTATCTCAATAATACATGCAAATTAGCTTGCCTTCATGTTTATGAAACAAATATACAACTCAAAAGTATACTATTAAAGTATGGATATTGCCATTGGTTCCATAACTCATAGAACAAAACAAAGTAGGGCATAATGGCTCCAACCCCGTCACATTGCCTTGTAACTTAGCCCAACCAAAGAGAGAGTTTCAAGACAATACACACTATAAATTTAAGAAATTGTGGAAAAGAGGACATAATCATTATTGCCACTTTAATAAACCCTTTTTAATTAAGAGGAAATAAAAACAGTGTGAAACGAAATGTTACTGTTGGGTACACTTCACTTTTTCTATGTAGAATTCCATGATCCCAGAAACAACTTCCAAGAATGCAGACTCACTCCATCCAAGAAGAATTTCTTCCTTTGCCTCCTCCACAATGTTCTCAATCACTAATGGCTTCTTGAGGGACTCTCTACACATTATACAGGCAATAGAAATATTGAAATTTGCAAGTACATGAGAACATGTCGGAGACAGGGAGTCCAAACAGAAGTTCTGTTATATACGGATGGGATCAGTATTATGAGAGAAGCATTTCAAAAAAATGTTAACAAAATTCAATTTCAACTAGGAGAAATTAAGTGGAGATCATTGAGCCCAACAATTCAAATTTCAGATATATTATTTGAGATATTAGCAACCAATTTATTTATTTTTTGCATTCACAGAAATCCATTTTTATTTATCCCAATTCATAGAAATAAGTTTAGAAGAAAAACATATGGGTGAGCTTCATAAATTTTTATGTTTTGATACTATTTCAACTTCCTATCTTCTGTAACCAAGACTCTTCGATAATACAAAGCAATTAGAAGATCTGGAAGAAGTTGATACTTCCTTTTAAAATCAATTTAGTATTGGATAACTACAAACACAAACTATTGAAATCCTACCTTTCAAACAAGAAAATTAAGCGAAAAGGTATTTTATTGGAGCTATCAATACAATATATAAAACAAAACATAGTTAAAATGGAAAACTCTTACACACAAAAAGTTTTTTTGACCTTACACATAATTAACATTAAAGCGTTGCAAAATCATATCTCCGTTGAAGATCACCACAAATTAGACAATTATCTTCAGTATTCACGATTCAACATGGAAAGAATGAAGATGGCCTTATGATACACCTAACAAGAACCTCTATCTCCTCCTGCACACAGTATTGACTCCCACCATCTTCAGTGTTCTTCTTCAAATACAGAGTTTAAATGGGTTACCAATCTAAACCGGGTTTGGTCTTACAAGATTTTATACAAATCATATCTGATTGATTTTGCATCAAAGATCACCTTCCAAAACATAGATCACACAGAGTGGATTCACCAATGATGAATGTCCTACAATTCCAAATTGAAGACTAACAAATATCTATTTTGAAATGTCAGTTTCCTAATCAATATTATGATACAATTCTAGAATTTTGCATTCATACCTCAATAGAATTTCACATACACCAAATCTCATCTTAACGACGGTCATCAACTTACTCTCTTGATTTTTATTTTTTTACTGTCATTAAATACTAAAAATTCATATGTTACTCAGACTGAATCGATTTGGTCAAGATTAGTAATATCTTTTGTTTATATATTTCTCTAATGAAATATTGCATCATGATCTACCTTGAAAAACCTAATAGCATACCATTCCATCCAATGCAAGTTGAATGAGCAAGTTTCCACCCTTGCCATATGTTTTTAGGTTGTCTCCCACTCAAAATCTATACGCTTTGAGGGAAATGAGGATTACAACTCAAATAACATCTACCATTAAACCATTATCCCACCATAATCACCTCTGAGGCTTTATATTTCGACGCAAGTAATTACAATTAATGGTCCCATACATACAACCAGACGTTAATCTCGATTACAATGTAACCTCATATTCCATATTCATTAACCTCATATTCCATATTCATTAAGAAACTTATTCTCTTGACTTATAGATTATAACATTAAATTTTAAGCTCTTGGCTTATGAATGATAACATTAAATTTTAATTGTTGTTATTCTTTTAACTTGAAAAGTACTCTGTAAACTTCTTTGTAAATGTTTGTGTCATCTTCTTAAAAAATCTAATCAAATACGGTAACTAACCAAACAATTTATTAATTAAAGAAGGGATACAAATTTTAACTATACCTTATTTCGACTTTATTGCAATAATTATCTCAATGAAACAAAAATAATCCATTACATTGTATTTTTCTTTTATACATATGCTTTCATTTGTAATAAAAAAAATATTATCAAAAACACTTCAAAAGAATTTAAGAACTTGCCTTCTTGTTTAATATTGTTAAATTTCTTATGGTTGCATTAAGAATAAATAATAGCATATTTTATTGTTATGTTCGCTCAAAACTACCCAGTCCTTCAAATTCCAACATGACATAAATGTGTTTCTCTGTCACTCTCACAATCATCCACACTCCATCAGTACACCTTCCACCTGCCACATCCAAAATAGAACTAGGCAAGTGATTTAACAAATAATATTTCCCACTACTTTGTTTTCCCATGGATGATATGACCATAATCTCGCCCTCCCAGTTACTAAGAATTGTGTCATAAATGCCAAAATTTATCAAATTTGTTAGAGATAAACTGTATGTATAACCCAGTTTTGATGGCATCTGAAACCCATCGTTAAGAGAAATCATTACATTGTTTTCTGTTCGGGATTTTTGGATAGGAACAAGGCATGCAAGCCTCTGAGTCTTTCTCCTGAAGGTTGAGGATTGTATGAACTCGAGGTCTTGTTAGGAATTATTGGAACAAGGAATGGTTTATGTTGTTTCAAAACATTCCAACTATTTTCAAGGTAATGTGTCTTGCTTCTGACAAACAAGAGCTTAGCTTTGTTGAGAAGGTCCAACTTCCGCAGGACAGGATTTTGCTTCTTTTCAATGAGCTTATTCCCAATTCTACAGTAACCACCAGTGCTCAATTTACCCAAATACACTAAATCAGTGATTCTTGCATGTGGTTACATTCTATGGGGACAAGCAAATGATGGCAGAGGATTTCAGGAAGCAGGGTTTATTAGGAGAAGAAGAGGTACTTGATCAGTTGGATCCAAGACTGTGTGCAATAATTGGAGAATCAACCATTTTTGTTTTCTATTGGCATGAAGGTCAAGATCTGAAAGAAGGCTCGAGGAAGGACGTTTCTTGCAACTTCATTCGATGTCTCGTAGAGATCTCAGACTATCTATATGTTTATATTCAAGGCTACTAGTATCCTTTTGAAGCTTCAGCTCCTACGTACAAAACTGCTTCTTTTAAAGGGGGACGCACCAAGAAGCTTAAAATAATCCATGTGAAAAACTTTGAGAATGATGTTAGGCTTTCTGATGGATTTAATGTTGTCATTGATAGGAAATTCAAAAACTCGGCTTCAATGCCTCCCGTAGCACCAAGTAATGTTGTATTATGTGATGGTTATAATCGATGTGCTCTCTTGACTGCATATTACAGGCCTTCAAGAGTTTCTACAAGGCCCAAGAGGAAAACTCTGAAAAGAACTCATCACTTCGAAGTTGCAGTCTGGGCTCAGAAATTGTTAGTGGAATCTTATGCTTAGTGAAATAATTTCCCTGTAACAATGAAATTCGGCAGGAGCTCTCCACCCATAACTGAAATCCCCACCATTCCGCTCGTAACTGAAGATCATGACACAATACAGTTAAACACATGTCAATGAATACCATTCCGCTCACAACCCCTTCTCGTTGTCGACTTGTCTCATTGCACTGTCACCAAGAGACATGTGTCAAATTACAGTGAAAAGGGCAGACGAAATTTGGAGGTGCACTGATTCAAAAGAATGCCTATCGACCTAATTACTCTCATATTATTCTATAATGTAAAAAATAATAATAATTATAATTATAAGAAGAAAATATAAAATTTAGTTATGTGAAGAATTTTTTTTATAGCTTGGTATTTTTAGGTAAGAAAATTAAATATGTTTTTTTATTAATAAAAAACCAATTTACATATGTCTTTCTGATATTCGGAAATACTTAAGTATTACATGATTTTATAAAAAAAAAACAATCCCAAGATCATCGTCACCTTATTGTAGAGATATGTCTCATTTTGATACCAAAATCAAAATAGTCAAAAAAAACTTTTAAACTACATCTCTAAGACAAAAAAAATACAGATAAAGTTTCAGACTTCATATCATTTAAATACAACAATATAAAAGACCTAAGTGTATGGAATGTTGCTAGAGCTTTGATGATTCCCAGATAAAAAGCATAGTAATTAATTTGTACCATCCGGAGAGTGTGGCCTATATTCCATAGAGCGTTAACAAAAAAAAAATTGTTCCCCGTAAATATGGGCAAAAGTAACCTTTTGGAACAGACCAATCAAATTTCTAATTGTGCGCATCTAGTTGCTCATTAATGAAGGCTTGAATGTAGACCTACCACTATTCCAATCAATAGTGACTTTGGAGTCCCCAAACGCATACAAAGACTCAATATGAAGCCACTTGGCGTAATATAATAATCCCCAGTGTTATAACCTTTTCCCTAGAGTTTGTCCTTGAATAATAGTTCTAGCAAAATTGATAATATAACTCCAAGGATAAAGCTATATGAATCCCACAGCCACATATATTTTGTTGTGCAACCCTGTCAAAGAAACCTGCAGGATAGTTTTCCTAGCAATTTATAGATTCAAAGCTCTTATTTTTTCCTTTTAGAGCCACATATCCAAATTCGTTGAAATAAGTGCAAATCTTGATGTTATTTTTTCCAATGTCGTATGGGGTATTTTCAAATATAATGGCATTCCTGCATTGCCATATACCCCAAAGATAAAAAGGGAAGTGTCCTTACTTCCACGAATTTAGACTTTCACTCCTTTAAGTAATCTTGAATAAATGAATAGATCTTGCCTGCATTGATATTTAAACAATGTAACACACATATACAAATGGCCACATCATATTGGCATCGTAGGAATAAATGTAATACGATTTCATTTAAACCTCGACACATATAACATCTTCTAGGTCCACAAAATCCCCTCTTGCAATGATTCTCTCAAGTGAGAATCTTGTTTTTCCATACTAGCCATCTGAAAACTTTTAATATTAAGGGCATATGCTAGGACCATACCTTCCAGATGCATCATTTCTTCGTTGGAACATGTTGTGCAGAAGTAATGTGTCTATATATCTCCTCCACTGATATAAGGTCATGTACATAGTGCCGATCCCATTTGAAAGCACCATCTTTATTCCAAAAAGATATTCCCACCATGTATAATTTTAATATGTAATTCTTCCATATCGCAGTGAAACCTCCAGCTAATCCCAATTCATCTCCACATTTCCAAGTGGGATATATTTGATTTGGATCTAAATTAGACTAAATTTTATTAAGGAAGATAATACCCATACCATGGAGGTGTTGAATGATCTCAATTGGAAAAGTGTGATTTCCATCTAAACCTCTAATAGGATCCAACCCAACTTCTACCAGTGTCCCTGTATCGATCTCCCAACGTAAATTTCCAATAAGCCAGTGTTTATTTTCATTAAACTTTGTCAAATGTAGGAGCCATTTTTTAATTACCTTGCCCCATTCTTTAACAATTCTTGAAGAGACCGAATTTTAAATATTTTTCCTTAACGATCTTCTGCAAAATACCAGATCTGAATAGAGCACGCCAAAAACTCTTTGGCATTAGTTCCTATCCAAATATTCACAATTTGTGCTTGGTCGCTAGATGCATTGATGAGAAGAGATTTTGATTTGTTTATATACAATCCAGAAGCGCCACCAAATTTAGATGTGATGTGATAAAGGTGCAATCATTGCACCGTGGAAATTTGTCCGAAGAGGAGAACATCATCAACAAACATTAGGTGATAAATAGAGAATTTTTTTTGTGATATATAGATATAACACACCCCCTTATGTTTATATCAATACTACATATGGGCGGAAATTCCAATGGTTGAATCCGACATAATGGATAAAATCGGAAAAACTTCCAGAAGTTAAATGTATTTTTTGTTTTTTAAATCTCGACAGTCATCGAATATCAAACGAGAGTTCTTTCACCATTGAATATACGGCGAAATTTATTTGCTCGTCGAATGTCCGGAATTTTGTATTTTTTTTTTACGGTTAACGAATATCTAATGGGAATTATTTTACTGTTGAATATTCGAAGGAAGTTCTTTGACCGTCGAATTTCTGACGTTTTGTCTAATATCAAATGTCTGGCGTGTTGTCCAATAACTAAAAAAATAGCAATGAACCATTTTATAATGTTCAATTCCATCATTAAAAACTTGTTTACGTTGACAATGTATAATATGGGACCGCTTTACATTGAGTTTAGCTATTTATAATAAATATAAGATTAATATTATAATTATACATATTATTATTATTATCAATAATACATTTATTACTATAATATTATATAATTATAATATAAATTATATATATATAATTATCAAAAATATATATATATATGTATGTACTATAATAATATATAATTATAATATAAATTATATATATATAGTTATCAAATATATATATATATGCCCGAACATCATATAACTTTGACATAGTTGTTATGTTAGTTGTGTAACAACCCTCGTGAAAATTCCATGTAATAAAAGTTAATAAAGGCAAAATAATAACCAAGGTCATGAGACACGTATTCCAAGCTGAATGTTGGGCAAAAACATCATAATGTGGGTGTTCATATGGCTTATTATGACTATATAAATTGGCAAATGCAATGGCTAAGGCTTTGGAAAGGTAAATTGGAATTTATTGGTATTTATTTATGAAAATAATGTAGGAAATGAAGGTAAAAGCTCACAGGTTGCATGTGAGGAGGAAAATGAAGAAGATAGAGGCCTCATTAATAAAAAGGTTTATGAGGATCAATTCATGCATTTTGTTCATCTCAGTTTTGGAGCTCTCGTTTTATTCTCTCTCTCTCTCTCATACTCTTGGACACTTAGAGTTTTCTTGGAGCACCCTTGGAGAGTGTGGCATACTTGGAGTTTTGGACAAAGAAGGCAAATGAATAGCAGGAAAGCACAAGAGGACATTGGGATCAAAAACTACAGTGGATTCTGTTTGCAGGTGCCGAATTGCATGTATGTTTTCCTCACTAGTTTTAGCATGCATGGCATATGCATGTGGTTTCTTGGTCATGATTTGTCATTGGCATGGAGGATTGCCTACATTGACCATGGATTTTCCTAGCCTTATCATTTCCTAGATAGCCATGGTGTTGTGGGTTCATTTCATTGTTTTTTTTCTAGTTGGTTCTCATTTTCCTTTAGTTGTGGGCTAAGTTACTAGTTCCTGGAGCCTTGGTTGGACAAACGCAACCCTGTAACAACTTGGGTTGAGTTACTAGTCCTGGAGCTTTGGTTGGAAAAATGCTCTGGAGCCCTTAGTGGGTTCAATTACTAGTCCTAGAGCCTTGGTTGGACAAACGCTCTGGAGCCTAACAGTGGTTGTGGGTTGATTTATTAGTCCTGGAGCTTTGGTTGGAACAAACACTCTGGAACCCTGAACAACTTGGGTGGAGACCAATCTGGTGATGATTGTGATGTCCAAATGTGAAGTGGAATCACTGGTTGTGGGTTGATGTGGTTTGGCTTCTGGAAGCCTTGGTTTGGTTTTGATTGATGAATTTTATGAGATCCAACATTCATGCTTGGAATATGGCACGGGGGTGACTAGATGAAGAGAGATTTGGCTGAGCCATGTCTATGATCGGGTGGAATGTGGAAGTCTCATACTTGGTTTCATTTTTCTTATGGAAATAAGAGATTTTTTCCTCTTGTATTGATGGGTAAATATGTTTGTTATTATGTGGCTTATATGGTTGTTATGTGCTTGTCATTTCCAATGTTTATATGTTGGTTATGCCAATGTGTTTTATGATGAAGATGATGTATGCCTCTCATCATGTTTTGAGTTGTAAATAAATGAACATTGTATCTATGACCTAATAGATGATAATGTAGTTAATGAGATGAGGCATCAATGCTTCTTAGCAATTCTCTAATAATTATGATACCCCTATGCTAAGATCTGTTGTTTAAACCTGTAAATTACATATTTGTGACATGTTTGACGAAATGCATGTCATGGCTAGTAGGGTTCAAGCCCTTGTTTAAGTATTTGTTTTTACATTGTTATTTTGTTGTTATCTTTCAGTTCTGGGCAGTGACATGGACTCTAGATCTTAAAAAGTGGCACAAAAATCAGGGTCGCAAGCTCAGAACTACTAGGAAAATTCCCGAGTCGCATGCATGCCATGTTGCAAGTGCAACTGGAGGGTACCAATCACACTCTTTCCCATGTCAACGGAGCGATTGGGGGTTTGATGCTTGAAAATGTCAGTTTGATGTAGGGGCGAGCCTTCTAGAAGGTTTTCATGCTTCTTGGGTGTCTTGTATCATGTATAGAAGGTATGTGTTGTTGTGTGGTGTCGATTCCACTTATTTAAGGTGACCTGGGAGGTTGAATCAGATCATCGTAAGTCTTCGTCACATGTTTACCTTAGTTGGATTGTTACTTGGGTAGATGTGGGAGGAGGGTGTTATAGAGTGGTATCAGAGCATGGTTCACCTCTCGGACTGGATGGGCGGTGTGTTGGTCATGCATTCAAGCTGGTGGCGTATGTGTTACTCGTACTTGTGGTGTTGGTCATGGGTGTCGTGATGTTGCCATGGGAGAGTTGATGGTGTTGTTGTGAAATATGTTTTCACGAGCGTATAACTAATTATGTGTTGTTTATACATATCAAGTGATTACATGTCAAGTGTACATTGGTATGGTTGTTATTATCATGCATGAGGTCATGGTATATGTGATTGATATGGTCATGGATTGATGACTGGACTCTAGCTAGAATGACGTCCATGTGTATATATACCTATGTGTTATATGTCTATATGTTATTATGATTATGTCTATACATGCATTACATTGATTGGTTGATCTTGCAGATGAGATATCCTCCCTAAATTATGTTAAGGTACGTTGGTTTATTGTGATTTGGTTTAGATGACATGAGACACCTTGCAGGAAGAAATCAAATATGACTAGCAAGATGGTATACTACAAAGGTTCTCCTTATGAATCAGATGAGTAGCATGGTGTTGGGTACTCTTCTAACTTAGCAGACACACTGAGAAGTTTGATGGAAGAAATAAGAAGTTGTAAAGAAGATAATGACAAAATCATACAAGCACGGGAGAAACAAGCAAGAGTTAATGTAGTAATCCTTCAGATTTTGTCAGAGTCGAAGCGACAGGGGCCACTCTGGATCAGCTATGAAAAGAGGATGGGACTAATGGGGCATATGGAAATAGGTCTTATGGTGGTAACAGGTCAGATAGAGATGACATGATCAGATATGGCCGGTTATTGGACACTCCGGATAGGAGAGATAACAGACACAGGTACTACTCTAGCTCTGGTTCGTATAGGCATTATGATCGTCATCATTATCATCCTTACAGGAGGAGTGATAGGGGATATTTTCTAGATAATTTTAATAAAGAAAATCCACCTACATTTGATGTATAAATGAAGAAATCACAGGATGTAGAGGCATGGTTGATTGGTATGAGGAGGTTCTTTAGGTTGCATGATTACTCCAAAAACATGAAAGCCATAATAGCTACATTGAACCTCAAAGGTAAAGAAGATATTTGGTAGGAAGATGTGAAGGATGTTAGAGATATTTACAAGGAGGAATTGACTTGGAGTGAATTCGAGAGACTATTCAAGAAGAAGTATCTATTAGAGAGATACTATGATGATAAGGTGAAATAGTTTTATGAGATAAAGATTGTATCTATGACTGATGAGGAGTACACAAGCAGGTTCCTGAAGCTGTTGAGGTATGTGCCTTACCTCAAGGAGGAGAAGGCCAAGATTCAATGATTCTTCAGTGGGTTACCAATAGAATTTAAAAACAGGATTGGGTTTGATGAGCCTAGATCATTAGAGGAGGCCATTCGGAAGCTAAAGCATTGCTACAAGAAATCAAAGCCCAGACCTGAGACTAGACAGGATTGCAAAGGTAATGATAAGAACAAAGGAAAATGGGACAAGAAGTGAGAAATACCTCAAGATACATGTGACAAAGAGAATGTTACACCACCTAAGAAGTTCAATACATCTGGCAGAGGACAGGGACTTCGATCTGAGGAGAATAATAAGAGTGAAAATAGGGAGCCTGTGAGGTGTTGGACTTGTGGAGGAGATCATCATAGGAGAGGTTGTCCACAGCATCAGGGTGGTAGACCACAAATATACAGTGCGCAGGAGGCATATACAGTGGGAGATGTTGGGCAGAGTATTCCCAAGATCTATACAACGCTGGATAACAGGCATGCAGAGCACTAAGTGTCTATCATTGAGATGGACAGTAAGCTTTGTGATCAGTTTGTTTATGTTTTTATTGGCCCTGGATCTAATTATATTTATGTTAATCCTGACCTGGTGGATAAGTGTGGTTTGAATAAGGAAGTGCATGTAGAGTCTTGTTTAGTGCAGTTGGCTACAGGTACCAAGAAGTGAGTTCATCATTGGGTAAGAGATTATGCATTTGACTTGAATGGTATGCCTACCTCAGCACATCTGCAGGTTTTTTCATTGGGATCGTATAGTATGCTTTTGGGTATGGACTGACTACATCTTCATAGGACCAAGGTGGATTTTTATGACAAGGCTATTGAGTGTTTGGATGAAAAATGGGGAACAAAGAGTCTTACGAGGTAATAATAAAGCAACATCAGTTAGAATGGTTACTTGTATGCGGGCCAAGTGAAATCACAAGAAAGGGTGTGTTATTTGCAGTGCATATTTCTAGTGACAAAGGTAAGGAAGTTGAGGATGTAGATGTTTTGAGAAGGTACCCAGTTCTACAACAATTTCAGGACGTATTTCCCGCAGAGATTTCAAAGTTTCCACCTCACAGGGAAGTAGAATTTTATATTGAGTTGGTACCAGGGGTAGCGCCAACATCTAAGGCACCTTATAGGATGAGCACACGGGAGTTAGTAGAGTTGAAGTTGTAGTTTAAGGAAATGTTGGATAAGGGATACATTAGGCCAAGTGTCTCAGCATGGGGTGCACCGGTATTTTTTGTGAAGAAGAAATATGGTACTCTTGAGTTGTGCATTGATTAGAGGTAGTTGAAAAAAGTGACCATCAAGAATAGGTATTTGTTGCCGAAGATTGATGACTTGTTCTATGAGTTGACGGGATCAGCAATATTCTCAAAGATTGATTTGAGATTCGGATATCATCAGGTACGCATCAAGGAAGATGATATTTACAATACAACTTTCTGGACCAGGTACAGACATTATGAGTTTGTTTTAGTTCCATTTGGATTGACTAATGCTACAACTATTTTTATGTGCTTAATGAATAGTGTGTTCCATCTTTATTTGGACAAGTTTTTTATTGTGTTCATTGTTGATACACTAGTATAATCTAAAAATGAAGAAGAACATGTCGAACACTTAGCAGCATTATTGAGATTGTTGAGAGAACATTAGTTGTATGTTAAGCTCAACAACCACAGTTTCTTTCAAACATAGGTACATTACTTGGGACATGTTGTTTCCAAGGAATGCATAGCAGTGGATCCAGAGAATATAAGGGCTATCATGGAATGGGAAGCTCCTAGGAATGTGGATGAAGTAAGATCATTTATGGGGTTAGCAGGTTATTATAGGAGTTTCATCAGGAACTTCTCACAGATTTCTTATCCTATCACACCATTGCAAGGGAAAGTTAAAAATTTTGAGTGGATAGAGGAATGTGTAACCATTTTTTAGCAGTTAAATCATTTGTTGACACATGATCCAGTGTTAAAGATCATCGATCCAGACACAGAATTTTTGGTATGTACATATGCTTACAAGAGAGGTCTTGGTGGATTCCTTATGCAAAAGGATAGGTGGTATGTTATGAGTCGCAAAAGCTAAATGAGCATGAGTAGAACTATCTGATACATGACCTTGAGTTGGAAGTGATAATTCATGCATTAAATATGTGGATCCATTATCTTCTTGGTAGGATATTTATACTAATGAGTGATCACAGTGGGTTGATATATTTGTTTAACTAGCCGAATCTGAATGACAAGCAAGCTAGGTGGTTGACCACGATTAGCGAGTTTGACTTTGAGTTCAAGTATATTAAAGGTAAAGAGAACAGGGTTGCAAATGATCTTATCAGGTAGATACAGGGGAATCATATAACTATGATTTCCTATGGGATAGATATACAAGATAGCATCTTGCAAGTAGGTCAGCAGGATGTCAGGTATATGGATCTTAGGCACATATTACAGCAGAGTACAGGTGCTAGAACAGGAGCACAGGATGTGGACTATCGTCTCATAGGTGATGGCTTGATCAAGTTTAGAGACAAGATATATGTTCCAAACAACAGTGAACTCAAGAAGGTTATCTTGAGGTAGTTTCATGTGAAACCGTATTCAGGTCACCTAGGCTATTAGAAGACGCTGATAATAGTGAAGAAATTTTACTATTGTCTGAATTTGAAGAGAAATGTAGAAGATTTTGTAGCTAGGTGCTTGGATTGTCAACATGTAAAAACAGAGTGTAAGCATCCAAGCAGACTACTACAACCGATTCCGATTCCACAATGGAAATGGGATGTAATTTCCATGGACTTTATCACCGGTTTACCGAGGACATCTAGACAGCATGATTCCATCATGGTTGTGGTGGACAAGTTGAGGAAGGTAGCACACTTCATTCCAGTGAAGTCTACATACTCGGAAAATGATGTAGCACAGGTTTTTATCAAGGATGTGGTCAGATTCCATGATGTTCCGCAGAATTGTGTCATATAGGGATGTGAAGTTCACTTCCAAGTTTCGGAAGGATTTGTTGGTAAGTTTGGGCACAAATTTGGCCTTCAGTACAACTTTCCATCTGCGGATAGATGGATAGACAAAGAGGGTCAACAGGATATTGGTGGACATGTTGAGGATGTATGTGATGCATCAGCAACGAAAGTAGGAATAGAATTGTCTACTGGTAGAGTTTGCTTACAGCAATGGGTATTAGGAATATTTGAGGATGAGTATGTTTGGGGCATTGTATGGACGAAGTTGCAATACTCCCATCAGTTGGAGTGATCCAGTCAACAGGGTGTTGATTGGACCAAACATGTTGGCGGAAATGGAACAGGAAATGCAAGTAATCAAGAAGAATATGAAAGTAGCACAAGATAGGAAAAATAGATATGCAAATAAGAACAGGTTTTTTAAGGAGTTTCAGGTTGGGGAACAGGTGTACTTATGCATCAATCCCAAGAAGAGTTCCTTGTGGATTGGATCATGTGCCAAGATGGCACCTCGGTTTTGTGGACCTTTCAGGATTCTTGAGAGGATTGGGACAATATCCTATTGACTTGCACTGCGTCCCACAATGAAATTCCATGATGTTTTCCATGTGTCATTGTTTAAGAAGTATGTTAAAGATGTTGATCATGTGATTGACTATGTATTACAAGTGGAGCCAGAAGGAGAATTTCTGTCATAACCTTAGTGTATTTTGTAGAGGAAGACGCGCATGCTCCATAATCGAGCAATCAAGCAGGTTAAAGTGCAATGGAAGCACTTTGGGCCCGATTAAGCTACATGGGATATGGCGGACCAAATGCAAGCCATGTATCCTTCCTTATTCGTTGGTTGATCGAATGTTTTGTAATGTGTTTTGGTATATGTTGGTATGATGTTTTGGTATATGTAGATATATATATGGATGAAAATACCGCCATAAGCTATGTTATAAAGCTCCAATAAGCAGTATGGGTGTCATGTCGTTATAATGTTATGTTTGTCATGTTGTCATGTTGTCATGTTGGTTTACTTCTCAGCAGGTTTATCATTGTAAATACTGCAATGAGCTAAGTTATAAAGCTCCATGGGTAGTATGTTTTGCTTATAGTAGTCTTGTTGGTTGTAGGTATCGTTGAACATCGAAGACGGTGTTCCCCCAAGGGGGAGGGTTCTGTAACAACCCTTGTGAAAATTCCATGTAATAAAAGTTAATAAAGTAAAATTAATAACCATGGTCATGGGACACCTATTCCAAACTGAATGTTGGGCAAAAACATCTTAGTGGCTGTTCATGTGGTTTATTATGGCTATGGAAATTGGCAAAGGCAATGTCTAAGGCTTTAGAAAGGTAAAGTGGCATTTATTGGTATTTATTTATGAAAATAATGGAAAATCAGAGAAAAGGGAGGTTAAAGTTCATAGGTTTCATGTGAGGAGGAAAATAAAGGAAAAATAATGGAAAATGAAGAAAATAGAGGCCTCATTAATAAAAAGGCTTTCGAGCACTAGTTCATGGCTTTTGTTAAGTTCAGTTTTGGACCTCTCATTCTATTCTCTCTCTCTCTCTCATACTCTTGGACACTTAGAGTTTCTTGGAGCACTCTTGGAGAGAGTGGCATATTTGGAGTTTTGGAGCAAGAAGGAAAAGGAAGAGCAGTAAATTGCAAGAGGAAATCGAGATCAACAATTACAGTGGATTATGTTTGCAAGTATCGAGTTGCATGTATGTTTTCCTCACTAGTTTTGGCATGCATAGCATATCCATGTGGTTTCATGGTCATGATTTTTCATTGGAATGGATGATTTCCTGGATTTTCAATGGATTTTCCTAGCCTTTCCATTTCCTAAATAGCCATGGTGTTGTAGGTTCATTTCATTATTTGTTTTTTTGGTTGGTTCTTATTTTCCTTAAGTTGTGGGTTGAGTTACTAGGCCTTGGTTGGACAAACACAACCCTGTAACAGCTTGGGTTGAGTTACTAGTCCTGGAGCCTTGGTTGGACAAATTCTCTAGAGCCCTTGGTGGGTTGAGTTACTAGTCCTAGAGCCTTGGTTGGACAAACACTCTAGAGCCCAACAACAATTGTGGGTTGAGTTACTAGTCTTGGAGCCTTGGTTGGAACAAACGCTCTGGAGCCCTAGACAGCTTGGGTGGAGACCAATCTGGTGATGGTGGCCTCTGGAAGCCCTGGTTTGGTTTTGATTAATGATTTTTATGAGATGCCAGATTCATGCTTGGAATATGGAATGGGGGTGACTGGGTTAAAAGATATTTGGCTCAGTCATGTCTATGGTTGGGTGAAACGTGGAAGTCTTAGACTTGGTTTCATTTTGCTTATGGTAATCAAAGCTCTTTTCCTCTTGTATTAATGGGTAAATATGCTTGTTATTGTGTGGATTATATGGTTGTTATGTGCTTGTCATTTTCGTTGCTTATATGTTGGTTATGAATGTGTTTATGATGAAAATGATGCATGGCTCTCATCATGTTGTGAGTTGTAAATGAATGAAAAATGTATCTATGACCTAACAGATGATAATGCAGTTAATGAGATGAGGCAACAATTATTCTTTGTGATTCTCAGATAAGTATGAGACCCATATGCTCAAATTTTTTGTTTAAACCTATAGATTACATAATTGTGACATGTTTGACGAAATGCATGTCATGGCTAGTAGGGGTCCAATCGAGCCCTTGTTCAAGTATTTGATTTGACATTCTTATTGCATTGTTATCTTTTAGTTCTGAAAGTGTCATGAGGTTCTGGGCAATGACCTAGACTCTGGGCCTAAAAAAGTGGCACAGAAATCGGGGTCACAGGCTCAAAACTACTGGGAAAATTTCCCAGTCGCATGCATTCCATGTTGTGCATGTGACTAGAGGGTCCTAGTTGCACTCTTTCCCATGTCAAGGGAGTGACTGGGGGGTTGATGCTTGAAAAAGTCAGTTTGATGCAGGGGCTAGCCTTCTGGAAGGTTTTCATGGCTCTTGGGTGTTTGTAGCATGTGCAGAAGGTTTGTGTTGTTGTGTGGTATCGGTTCCACTTCCTTAAGTTGACCTGGGAGGTTGAATCAGATCATAGTAACTCTTCGTCACATATTTACCCCGGTTGGACGGTTACTTGGGTAGATGTGAGAGGAGGGTGTTACAAGTTGTGATTGTTTTGAAAGTTTGTAGGCTTATTTTGAGGTTAATTTTTGGAAAAAAAACATCACTGAAAGTTTAGTGACAAAAAATGCCACATAAAATTCCTCAAGGAGGCCAAGGATATGTGGGATCATCATCAGGGGCTTCAGAGGATCGATGATGTTATTACCCTTGTATAAATTGCAAGGGCTTGAGGCCATGGATAATTCTAATAAAAATAGCTAAAAAAAACATTGTAGAGACTATGGACACATTGAAGGCGGACATGAATATCATCCATTAATAAGTTATTCATTATATGTCTTTGTATTGTAGATTTTTTTTGTAAATGTTTATATGTATATTTATTTTAGATTGTATGTCTTTGTATTATAAATTGTATTGTCTTTCTATTGTAAATGTAGTTTATATTCTTTTAGGAGGTGCTTGACCTATGTCGTCATCTTGATGTGGAGAAATATTATTTGATTATTTTCGTTAGGGTTGATTAAGGGGTTAGGTCAAGTTAGGGGTTAATTACTTTATAGGCTTAGGGATAAGGGGTTATTGTTTAATAGTTTAGGGGTTAGGAGTTAAAGGCTTAGGGGTTAGGGGTTTAATGGCTTAGGGGAATGGGGTTAAAGTGTTAGGGGGTTAATGTATGTTTAGGGGTTTAATTAGGAGCTAGAAGATTTAGAGGTTAATCATGGGTTTTTATGGACAATTATTAATAGTTTTTTAAAGTATATTATGCACATAATTTAAAAGATAGGCATAGTGAATACATTTTTATAGGAAAGAAGAAAATAATTATATAATATATTGTAATAAAATTTTATAATACAAAATAACATATATAAATATCATTAAAAATTTAATTAAATAAAAAATTGATTATAAATAAAATTATTATAAAGAAAGATGATTGGATAAAGATAAAAGGAGTTCATTTTATTAATTTAGGTAAGATTATAATTAATAAAAAATCGTTTTTTTATGAAAAAATATTATAGATAAAAAATAACTCGTTTCCACAAAATCACATAGAGATGTAGAGTACATTCGTGCTCAACTAGAGTTTTGTTGATCATATTATTATTATTATTATTATTAGCCAATTGTAAGGTCGCGACCTAGCCGGACACCAAATTGGTGTATGATATCCCCTTGTTTGCGGGACAAGGGACCCACCTCTACGCAGCGATTTGACTGCTAAGTCTGCGAAGGCATGCATATTTTACCCCCCTCTGGTTTTGAACCTTTGACCTCTTAGGAGGAAACATATTCTCTTAACCATTAGGCCCACTCAAGTTGCATGTCAATGACTCAAGGCTACAGGAAAGATAAACTACCTTCAATCTACTCTTGACACACAACACACAAAATTTGTTTCTCATCTTAATTTTCTTGTTTGTGGAATTGGAACCAAGAATTCAGAAAATGACCTCCTCTTGGGGAAAGCTCACCCTTCAGTTTACTAGTGATTGCATGTTGTAGTGGCAAGTTTGTCTTCTCCTCTGCTCTGGAATCTGAGTTGCGGCAATGGCTTCAGATATGGTAAAGATTATTTGTATTTGGTGCCTAGAGTTGGAACTCCTCCACTCCAAGAGCACTGCCTTCTTAGTGCCCAAATGCAGTAGTGGACAACTTCCAGCAAAGTTGCTTGCTCTCTGAATCAGAATCGAAGATTCCAATGATCGAACTTTGCAACAGTCTGACTTTGGCTCTATATCTCTAAGTAGATGGGTCCTTCTCCCTCTATGTACAACTCCACCTCCATTAAAATATGTATTTTTTGTTCATGGACATAACAAATTTTCGCAAACAAACCCGAATCATTTCTTGAATGACAAATTGATTTATGTTCATGACAACCAAATCAATTCATCGATCGGAAAATTCGATGCAATATCCAATATGTTTCCCATGCCAAATTGACTTGATGTTAAGAGTGAAGACCAATTTCTTCAATGTCATTCCATTTATATTTAATGGCTTCCCCCAAATCGATTTATTTCTCAACTGAGTGAGATAAAAGGCAAGAAAAATACTCATGGCAGGTCATTTAGCTCAATCCCATGTTCATTTGATCTGAACCAGCAAAATTCCATAGTGGACTTATCATTGAAGGCCACGACAAATTCTCTTCAGCCCTTTACCTTGGAGCAAGGGGGAACCCTTTACAAAGACCAGTGTGTCTTCCTTTACTTAGCATTGATTGGAATCCCAATCGCTCTCCTCTTCTGTCTTGGACTATAAGAGAGAAATTAAAAAAAAATCATTGCCAAGAACAGTTTTCCTTCCAGATTTCATGCAACCATCATTGCCACATGATGATTTAATTGGTTGGCAGTTTCACTTGTGCAGGTGATCCCTAGTTATCTAGAGAGATGCGTGACGTGCCATGCAAGGATGGGGAGTGAGTCCATGCAGAAATGCAGAGTGAGGAGAAGATAAGTTGGGTGTTTCGCATTGTCTTCCTCCACATTCCAGAATCCAAACTAATGCAAAGTGCGACATTGTGTGCTTGCTCGACATCCAAGGTAGAGTGCAGGGCCATGTCCTACCTGTTCGATTATACTTTTTCTTCCTCTGCATTTTAAACTTGCTAAAGAATCATCCAAAAATTAAACAAGGATTTGTATAAACGACATTTCCAATGCATTTTTCAAATGATTTCAAGCCTGCTTGGAAGACAATGCAAAGGTATTTTTATTCAAGAAACTTGACAAGATTTTGTGAAAAGGTTTCACAAACCTATTTCAGGCCAAGAAACAAACTTGATCTTGGACATAGTGGAACCTTATGAATTAGGAGAGAGAGAGAATATTTTATAATAGTACAAGAAATTTCAAAACAACACAAGAAATGCATACACCCTAGATCCATTTAGATCACACCTCCCCATTACGAAGCTTTTGGTCCCCAAAAACTTTCACTTCCTTCAACCAATATGTTTCCCATGCCAAATTGATTTGATGTTAAGAGTGAAGACCAATTTCTTCAATGTCATTCCATTTATATTTAATGGTTGGCCCCAAATCGATTTACTAGTCAATTGATTGAAAGAAAAGGCAATAAAAATGGCAATGGCATATCATTTATCTCAATCCCATGTTCATTCGATATGCACCAGCAAAATTCCATAGTGGACTTATCATTGAAGGTTGTGATAACTTCTCTTTAGTCCTTTACCTTGGAGAAAGGGGGAACCCTTTACGAAGTCCAGTGTGCCTTCCTTTACTTAGCACTGACTAGAATCCCAATCGTTCTCCTCTTTCTTCTTTGGACTATAGGAGAGAACTTCAACAATTTTTCATTGCCAAGAACAATTTTCCTTCCAGCTTTTATGCAACCATCATTGCCATGTGATGATTTGATTGGCTGGCAGTTTCACTTGTGTAGGTGATCCTTGGTTATCTAGAGAGATGGTTGATGTGTCATGGGAGGATGGGGAGTGTGAATCCGTGCAAAAATGTTGAGTGAGGAGAAGATCAGGTGGGTGTTTCGCAATGTCTTCCTCCACATTCCAGAATCCAAACTAATGCAAAGTGTGACATTATGTGCTTCCTCGGCATCCAAGGTAGAGTGCAGGGCCATGTCCTACTTGTTCCATTGTACTTTTTATTCCTCCGCATTTTAAACTTGCTAAATACACCTCCAAAAATTAAACGAGGATTTGTATAAATGACATTTCCAATGCATTTTTCAAAGGATTTCAAGTCTTCTTTGAAGACAATGCAAACGTATTTTTATTCAAGAAACATGACAAGATTTTTAATCCAAGATTTTGCGAAAAGGTTTCACAAACCTATTCAGGCCAAGAAACAAACTTGATCTTGGACATAGTGGAACCTTATGAAATAAGAGAGAGAGAGAGAGAAAAGATTCTATAATAGTATAAGCAATTTCAAAACAACACAAGAAATGCATACACCCTAGATCCATTCAGATCACACCTCCCAATTACGAAGCTTTTGGTCCCCAAAAGCTTTCACTTTCTTGAGATAAATTATGTCATATTTTGAAGAATACTTTGCAACTATCTCGATTGTTGACTACAAAGAATTACTTCATATGTCATGCCTTAATTCTTCACATAGAAGAGGCATGTGTTCCTTAAATAAATTTTTCACCCTTCAAGATATTTGCATCACTTCTCCAGGCTCAAGAGGTCTCAATAACAATGTTTTTTTCCTCCTGTTTCACTCTCATTTGCTGCCTTGCAACTACTATATTGTTTATCCTCCTCACATACTATTTGCTTGAAGGAGGGCACAACAATGCCATCTCTCACGATGGGTGCAATTTAGTGCTAACTTTCAAATGATCAATTCTTCGCCTGAAGCGGATGTTAATTGCATTCTAGTATTCACAACTCCCTTTGTTGTTTTCCTTTGTCTATGTGTCTTGTGATGACTAGTTGCTTCTTGAGTTACAAGAAACTCAATGCTTCCTTTGGATCAATTTCTTCCCTTATGTCTTCAACTTCGGCCATCTGTTGTCCATCATTCCAATTCCCATAAGTTGTCGCCTAATTCAGCTTGGAAACTCAATACTGCCTTTGGATTGATTTCCTCCCTTATGTCTACAATTCCTCCCTTATGTCTACAAGTTGTTGTCTAATGTGGATTTTTCTATGTTCATTTCTCACCCATTATCTTTTGTATCGTGATGGCATGAAAATTGCAAATGCCAAGCATCTCAATGTCTATCTCATAATACATTTTTGGCAGCCTTGCAAAGACTCACTAGGATTGTAGAAAAGATCGTTTACCATGATCTACTTGAAATGTTGGTGTTATTGAAATTAAAGAAGACATTTACTTAGTTCCCCACTACTTGAGGGGTTGGCTTCTTTCTTCTGTGCCATTGGATAGGTTGGTGTATTTGAAACTCTCTTATGTAGGAAATTCAACATCCATCTTTGCATAATCTTTCCCTTATTCTAGGGAACGAGATGAGGATGAAGTTTCCAACATGTTTCCACAAAATTCCCTTTCTTCTAACATTGACTAAAATAATCTTTATGTATACTCTCGTTGCTTACAACAACCTTCTCCTTTTGCTCTACATGTTGTTTTGGAGAGGGGCAGTACAAGCCTATGTTCTTCCCAATGCACATGAATCCTTTCTCAAATGCTTGCTTCCATTGGCATGTAGCAAAAACATGATTAGTTTTGCCACAAAACATTGCCACAAAATAAACATGCTTTGCTTAGCTTTATGCACCTTATTCACAACAAAAACAAGAGATTGAATTTGATTTATCATATTTCTATGGGCTACCCTTCAGCTCCACTACTTTATTCACTTTGCCCTTCAACTGTTTGGACATTTTCAAATGCTTAAAGGTTCACTTCTTTATACTTCTCAATACTTGTTTGAACTTGTAGTGGATTCCTTCTTTCTTTAATTAGCTTCCTTATACTGCTATTCAAGGTTGGTTTCTTATTCTTGGATGTGGTTTCATTCTTAGGCCCAATGCCCTTCATGCATGCAATCTTCCTTGTCGGAATGATTTCTCCTTCAGTTGCACCCAAAGGTGCTATACATTGGGAAGCTTTCGAACATTCATCGTGCATCACTATCCGACCAATGTAACCAATTCCTCCATGTTGCTACTAGCATTCAAGCAATACTTGTTTTATGTATGCCCTAACTGTTAGACTTTTTGAACTTTTCAGGTGATATTTTCTGATCAATTTTGTCTAAAATTTGGCAAGGATTTCTTGGAATGGCAAGTCTGAGTACGATAATATGCACAATCTAAGTGTCGCTGGGGATTTTTTGGGCGTTGAATCCATTTATGTATTCGAAAACACATTGTAAACAGTGAAAATTCATTATCTCATGAAAATTTTCATCGCCAGATTTCGGTCAAAAACATAAAAATGATAAAAACGTCTGATGGTTAGATTGTTCCATTGTTTTATCCCTTGGCCATTATTTTCGAGTCCTTGCCTGCAAAAGCACATCTTCATGTACAACATCAAACCTATTCCTTTTGTATGCTTCTCGAAGCTCCCAATGAATCATTTTGTTTATTTGTATTGAAAATTGTCATGTGGTACAATATTCATTGCTATCTTGCATTGCTCATCTGGTTTCTTTGCAATAGAGATCTATACCTTTTTAATCTCTTCGACATCTTCTTAGAGACAATGCATTAACTCATTGGCTTCTAACTCTTCTTGCAACTTCACTAGTGTGCTTCTGCAGCACTTCTACATGTGACATGCTCTTCACAGCACCATTCGTTAGCTCTATACTTTTAATCTCCTCAACATCTTGGAGATGATGCATTAACTCCTTGGCTGCTAACTCTTCCTAACTTCAGTGCAATGTGCATGTGCAGCTCTTCTACTTGTTCCATTCTCTCCATGGCATGACTGGGTAGCTATGTAACATTTCCTTGCAATTCAACAAGTTTATTCGTTACATAAATGAGGAAGCCTTATGTTGTTTGTAGGTTAGGCTACTGCTCTTCATTCTCTTCAATGATCCTGCCACTACAACTTTCTCAACTCACAGTGTTTGTTCTGAATTTGTTCCTTAATGGAATGTAACTCCTCCAGTATCTGTCCTGAAAGCTTTGCACATTGTCGCCTTACCAATACGATATGTAATCACTCAGCCAATTTGTCGATCACTAATTATCAATACGAACACTGTTAAATTTTAAATGTGGAATGTGTGCACTTATATTGATTGTATCACTGTGTATTATCACTGAAATTGATTTTTTGATTCTTTGCACTATTGTGCATTCGCTAAAGAATTCAAAATAGTAGGGTCACACAAACATTTGCATGTAGGAACACAGATTTGTCAAAAAAACCCACAAAGGAAAACCCCCATCAAAGAGGAGGCCTGCTAGACTCCAAGAAATCCCATAAGGTGTAGATTACTATTCAAGCTCAACAAGAGCGCATTTGATCCTATGCTGATGACTCAAGGCTGCAAGAAAGGTAAACTACCTTCAATCCTACACTTGACAATGCTAAAGAAAATCTAGCATTCATCTCGAGCTTCTTACCTGTGGAATTAGAACCAAACATTTAGCAAGAGCCCTCCTCTCAGAGGACACATCCTTCAGCCCACCAATGATCACACATTATAGCAGCAACTGTGTAATTCTATTCTACTTTGCTCAGGAATTTAGGCTCTGGTGATGGCTTCAGATGATTGCATGTAGTAGTAGCATGTCTTCTTTTCTCTGAAATTTGGGTTATGGCGATGGTTTCAGATATGGAAAATATTCTTCTCACTCCATACCTAGTGTTTGATCTCCTTCTCCCCATGGAGGTTGTCACATTGACTCCCAAATGCAGCAGTGGACAACTTCCAACTTAAAACTCGTTCTCTGAAAAACAACCAAAGACTCAAGTGTTGGACTAACCACTGAACCTATGGGAAGATCGCATGGGCTAACTGCCACCCTAGAAGCATCAGACTAACCACTCGTTCAAATTAATATTACAGATTGGAAGTTTAGTAATGCATGTGGGTTTTGATGTAATGGCAAACCTCAACATGGTATCAGAGCATTGGCCCAGGTTCACTTCCCGCGAGTTATATTAGAGAGGGGTGTTCGACTAACCACTGCCTCTTTGGGAATTTACTACGTAGACTATTGCCACCTTGGAACCATGGGACTAACTTCCCACTCAAGGTAATTCTACGGGTTTGCATGTTTACTAATGCATGTGGATTTTGGTGTAATTACAAACCTCACATCCAACCATCAAACTATGCAACAATTCAACTTTGACTCTCCATTTCTAAGATGATGATTGTTCACTAATGCATGTGAGTTTTGGTGTAATGACAAACCTCACATCCAACCATCAAACTGTGCAACAATTCACCTTTGACTCTATTTCTAAGATGATGATTGTTCGCTCTATATAGATCTGCACCTCTTAAAAAAACGTTTTTTCCCACTTTTATGGGGAAGTGTTTAGTAAATCACGAGAAATCATTTCTTAAATAGTAAATCAATTTATGTTCATGACAACTGAATCAATTCATCAATTGCTCAATTGGGTTCAATGTCTAAAACAATCACCATGCCAAATCGATTTATGTAAAAAACGATTTCTTCAATGGCATTCCATTTCTATTTAAACATTGCCCCTAAATTGATATAAAGGCAAGGCCAAGTCTATTAAGCTCAATCCCATATCCATTTGCTCTACATGAGCGAAATTCTCTAGTCGACTTCTAACGGATGGCTAGGCCAAATTATTTTTTGTGCTTTCTCTTGGAGAGAGTGCCACAACCCCTTGCAAAGACCTACTCTTTTGCCTTGAAAACCAAAAATTTGAACATCTCTCTGTGGCCAAGAATCATTTTCCTTCCAATATTCATCAACCATCCATTGCCATGTGATGAACAACTCGATTTCCTTCCAGTTTCATTTATGAAGGTGAATCATGGTTATCATGTGAGATTTCACCATGCAGGCATGCAGAGTTTGAATCCATGCAGATGTGCATAGTCATCTGCCATGCAAAGATGCGAAGTGAGAGGAAGGTTAGGTGAGTGCTCTACACTCCACCTTCCTCTGCATTCTAAACTAATGTGAACACTGGGCTATGTGCTTCCTTCGCAATACTTTCTCCCTCTACAGTCTTGCTTCCTCCACATTCCAAATTAAAGAAAAAGTGCAGGGCCATGTGCTTCCCCCATGTCACAAGTCCCTCTGCATTCTTGCTTCCTTCATATTCCAAACGTTTAAAGACTCCTCCAAAAATTAAATTAAAACTTGTATATAGGCCTTTCAAGGCATCTTTGAAAAGCTTTAAAGATATTGCAAGGGTACTTTTATCCCGAAAGAGTTTAAAAAAAAAAATGAACTCATTTTGATAAAGTCTATTTCTTTTGAAGACACTGCAAGGGTATTTTCTTTTTCTAGAATGAGTTGAAAATTACTTGACTCAACTTTTTTGATGATTCTACTTCTTCCAACGAGATAAAGTTCCATTATAAACCATTCTTTTTTTTGAAATTATGATGATCATGGTCTTATCAAAGTGGTTTAATACTCGAGTAAAGTTTAATTATGAAAGTTTCGATCAATGAAGAGACTCTTTAGCAAAATTCTCCCTGAATTTGGGAAAAAGTTTTGACCAAAATGTGGTTGAGTTTGAACTTTGTACACTTTTTAACTAGCTCCATTTTCATCCAAGACATAGCTTTTTGATTCAAGATTTAGGGTGGGAACCTTACAAATTACAAGAGAGACAAGATTTTACATTGGTAGAAGACACCACAAGACAGATGCAAGGATATTTCATTACCTTCCTATATCCATTCAAATGATGGACAGAGGCAAAACACACTTTTTCCAATCATCATCAATTTGATTGAAAAAATTTCATGATTTCAACTGATTTAATGTGTTTCAAGATATAGTAGGGTTTTGGATCTATTAGAACAAGGACAAAACCCCCTTAAGCATGGTGAAACCATAAACGAAACCATGATTTAAGTGGAACCACAAGGAGAACCTTGATTTCAACTAGAACACATGATCAAAAACTCGTAGGTTTCAAATAATTTTTTTCAAGTGTAATTTGACTTGACTAAGACCCATGAGTTCACCAACAAGTCTTAACGGAGCCTCATAGTCGACCCTAAACTTGCCACTTGGCAAAACTCAACCTGACTGGGGCCATACTTGCCCAAAGTATAATGAGTTATATTTTGCAATTGCCCAATCTTTCCCAAGTCACGGGTCTTGCTGACTCGCTGAGTGCTAGGACAACGGAGTCTTTGCTAAGTTTGACTGTGACAACTTTGATTTTTTATACATACCCTCTCGGAGAATGTATAGGAGTAACACTTTCTTCATCGATTATATTATATATATGGAGATTTAAAAATAGTATGGCCATTAATCTGTCCATGTATGCTAAGTAAAACTACACTTTTGTATCATATGTATTGTGTTTATGGTTTTTTCAACCAGTCAACTTGTTTATCCCTTTTGCAAATGTGTTGAGCAAGATTGTGTGCATACTTATTATGAGGCTTTTGTGATGGTTTCCATTAATAGAGTGAAGAATAAATACAGCATTATCAGCCATATTTCACAATAACACAATCTCAAATCGAGTATATATGAAACGATCTGGGATGGATGACCTCCCGAGAAGTCTTGGTTACCAAGTGCAAGCCCCGGAAGTGATGATTGATGCTATGTGATTAATTTCACTAGTTTCAATCTCACTTCTTCACCCCTGTGAGCATCACCCAATGCAATGAGTGTTAAGTGGACTATTCAAAAATCATGAAGAATTAGTCAGTGACGACTACCTCTCATGGAAATGGTCATAGATGAATGACTTACTTAACGCAGTTGAATCCCAAAAAATGATATCTGATATAATGCACTGCAAAAAACACCTCAATACTCGAGTACATCTGTGTTGAAATGTTTCTGTGTTTTCCCCTTTTTTTAATTGCAACAAAAGTTTGCTTGTTGCACGAATTCGTCAAGGTAGCACAATCGACCATAGGAGGGTGATGTATATAAAATGTTGCCTTAGGAGACCTTGAGAAGCGTTGCTGGAGAAGTGTATCAATATGCAACAAAGAAAACAAATTGGGGAAACCAAATCAGAAAATAGTATGATTCTTAAATCTTTAAACAAGCTGATATGAGATTGGGCAAATTGGACAAATCAAAATGATTGTAATATCCCTTAGGGGAAAATTATCATTGGGATTGAAAGGAGCACATAACAAAATTTTGTATCTAGCTAGTATCACTATCTTCCTTCAATTTTTGCAAACAGAGATAATATTGAATGCTTAGACAAAATAAACAAGTAGCTATTCTCACCAACAACTCATACAAATGAAGCCAATCCAACGCTCGCCCGACATAAGGAGGGCGAGGACATCTCCATGCGAGCTTTTATAATAAGAGGTTGTAGTAGTAGGTTGTTCCAAGTTAGAGCTAGTGGAATTAGATCCAGATTTCTTCATCTTTTCTTTTTTGGACGGACACATATTGACTTGCCTTTTTTTCCAGCCTGGGCAAATTGGACAAATAAAAATGATTGTAATATCCCTTATAAGGAAAAATTATCGTTGGGATTGAAAGGAGCACATAACAAAATTTGTATTCTAGCTAGTATCACAATCTTCCTTCATTTTTTTGCAGACAGAGATAATATTGAATGCCTAGACAGAATAAACAAGTAGCTATTTCCAACAACAACTCATACACATGAAGCCAATCCAACAGTACATAATGGGTTATCAACCCACAGTCCTTCCAATATCACACTAATCTTTAGATTCACAACAATTGCTAGCAAATCCTACTGTCTTAATACTATTGGTCTGACCTTAGAACCAACCTCAGTAATCAGCCAGACTTGCTGCCTGTTTACTGCCACAGTCAATTCAGGCGGACTTTGTCTTGCCACAGATGTTTGAGGTTGCAAACAAACCTCAGGGACGCCCCACTGCTACAGACCCACCTTAGGAATGATGATGTTGTCACAGAGATAATCAGTGACCAAAGAATTGCTCATGTAGGGTCCACAGTCATCAACAGGGCCTCAAGGGATATTCCACCACCACAGATTTGACCTTGTTGGTGTGCCACTGCCATAAGGAATCCTCCAGGAGTGGCTCGCAGCCACAGTAGGGTTTATTCCTACGTTGCACGGGTTCCCGCACCCGGGGGTGGGGTTCCCGAACCCGCACCGGGTTCCCGCACCCAAGTACCGGATTCGGGTACTGGTTCTTCTCAGAAGAACCCAAGCGAACCAGGTTCTTCAAAAAAAAAAATCGGGGTTCTTTTGGTATGAAGAACCCATCGTTTAGGTACTTAGAACCCGAATTTCGGGTTCTTCAGGGTTCTTCATGAACAATTTTTTCAAATATATAATTTTTTTTAAATGATTAAAAATTAAAAAATTTAATTAAATTTTAATAAATATTAAAAATAAATTATAATTTAATAAAATAGAGTTTGTTTAGTCTTAAATTCTCCACCCTCTTCATTCCGCACGCTGCTTCCCATTCTTTCTCACCGCCCAGCATTCCACTGCCCGCAAACGCAGCATTCTCTGGTATCGAACCATTTTCCTCATCCCTCTTACACCATCGTAGCATCAGTAACCCTGCAAATAAACGCACTCAGAAAACGTAGCGACCATCCCTCGAGCTCCATCCTTCTTTTGTCGTGGACGTTAACCTGCACAACAAAACGCACACAAAAAAAGAGTGTGGCTTTCGACCTGCATAGTTTCTCTGCTACCGAGCCTTCAGATTCTGCTTTGCGTCGACATCAGGCTCCTCCTCCCGTCGCCCAACATGCAAACGAAACTCACACAGATAAGAAATATCATATGTATGCGTTGATTTGTTTGGATCGGATTCATTTTGCGTGCATAAGGGTTTAGTATAGTTTAGGTTTAGATTTGTTAATTTTTAATTTTGTTAGTTTAGATTTAAATCTGAGTTTCTATTCATTCCGCTTTTGATAGTGTTAGTTTTAAAATAGTTTTATTTTATGATAGGTTTTAGATTTCGTTTTTTTTTTTTTTTTTTAGTTTGACTCTTAGTTTTAGATTTTTTGGTTTAGTTTTAGTTTAGAGCGTTAATTTGGATATAAAAATTTTGAAAAATATAAAATTCAAAAAATATTTTAAATTTTTGTTCTTAGAGTTTGTTTAGTCTTAATTTTCATTAAATTTATAATTTATAAATTTAATTTATAAAATATAGTATTATATATGATATATAAATTATAATTTATAATTTATAATATTTATTAATATAAAAAATGTCGAGACGAACCCCGCACCTTTGTTTGAAAAATGTCGTCCCGTCCTCGTCCCCACCACCCACCCCACACCCACACACAGCACCCGCACCGCGTTTCACAGCAACATGGGTTTATTCAAACCCCCCACTGTCATAGAGGGATCCTTCAAGGGTGATCTGTTGTCATAATTGAGCCTTAAAAGACCCTGGCTGCCTCAGATTTAGCCCGGAAACTTTGCTGCCAAAGATTTCGCCCCAGAAATTAATGTGCTGTCTGTCACAAGAAACCACCCTCAAGATGAGTTGCTGCCCTATGTAGAGTGACAGAAACCCTCACTGCCCCAGATTTGATCTTAGGAACCTTTCGCTGCTTCAGACCCAGCCTCAGAAACCTGTGTTGCTTTGGTCCTAGCCTCAGAACCCTTCGCTGTCTCAGATCTAGCTTCAGATAATGCCACAGTGGTATTCCGTGGCCTGATCATACCCTAGAATCCTCGCTATCACAGACTTGTTGCCTCAGAACCCTTGTCACAAGATAGATGAATGCTGCCTTAGAAATTAATCTAAACAAAGTAGAGAGAAAGGATTGGCTAAGGTGGAATCTTTCACCACCGAAACCAATAAGAGAAAAAGAGTCTTAAAACTCTCCAAGAGCCTCGGCTAAAAAAACAGAAAGATCCACCATCCATGGTCATTAAAATGATTCTCCTCTCCTTTTTATAGATTCCCTTTGAAGTCTTCCCTCCTAAATTTGAATTTAAATGCGTAACAAGTTCCCCCCCACATTTGCCCCAAATTTTGCTTTTATTGTAAGTTTTCCTCCATTTACCCCAAATTATCTAATGTTACCCTGATAACATTAAATAATGAGTTTCCCCCTTTACAATTGACTATAGTATGCGGGGTTAGATAGGCTAACTCGTCCTGCCTTGGGCAATTTAATTAGAAGAGATTCCCCCTTACAATTGACTATAGCTTGCAGGGTTAGATAGGGCTAATTCGTCCTGCCTTGGGCAATTTATTTAGAAGAGGACATTACAATGGTGTAGAATAAAACTCCTTTAGTTCAAAGCGATGATTAGTGGGGAAGAGAGCATTGATTATTCAAGCCTTGATGTTTTGACTTGGATATTGGAAAAAAGGCAAACAACTTTGCTTTATACAAATAATGTTTGGTCGATTCTTACAAGATGACAAGTTGTAGACACTTTAATGTACATGTTCAATTTCAATATGTGCGGTATCTTGAACATATAACAAACATGCAATTACATCTTTAACTAAAAAACATGTGAATTAACCGTGCGATTACTATATCTCAATTAAAGGAAAAGATAAAAACATTGCCCTTCAAATAAATTTAAAAAAATATAACATATGAATCACTTACATGAATTGAAAAAACAACAGATAATCAGTGAATAATTTTGAGAAGCGGGGTAGCATTCGAAAATAGCTAATCAAATTATTGAAAGTCCCTTTTTCAATTACTCTATAGATCAGTCTCATCATCTTGCTGACTAATAGACATGTTCGCGTGACAAAGTAGATTTCAATCCTGATATAAGAAACGATTCTCTGATACTTATTAGTTTTAGTGTTTTAAAATAGATGAAATTACTTTTATGTTTAAATATTTGTTCTGTTCAAGTGTTTTGCTGAGGGTGAAAGAAATTTACAGGAATGGAATATGAACAATGGTGATTGGAAATGCATAGAAAAGTCAACAACAAAAAGGGAGTGTGTAAAACTTTTGAAGGACAGGAAAAGAAAATCAAAATTAAATTACATGTGTAATACATCTGAGGGTTGACACTAAATTAATATCATGACGAACAACACATGAGTGCAAAATTGCAAATAGAGTGGAAGATGAAAACCCAAGTAATCAACCATTCTGTCAAGAAGACTGATATGTGATGAGAGCTCAAAACTCTGCTTAAAATCTGATGTCATTCTGATTAAGGATGTTTGATGCCTAGTGGTCCAGATGTAAATATCACCTTCCAAACCTCTTCCCCTCCACCTTAAGGACACAGTCGCTTCCCTTCACCAAATCTAAGAAGCTATTACTCACGCCCTGTGCATATAAGGAAACCCTGGTATCTGTGAATATGAAATTTCAAACCCTTATTTCTATTTATACATTGCCCCTGAATCCATATAAAGGCAATGCCAAGTCTATTGGTTCAATCCCATAGCCATTTGATCTACATCAGAGAAATTCTCTAATCGACTTCGAACGGATGGCTAGGCCAAATTCTTTTTCGTGCTTTCTCTTGGAGCGAGTGCCACAACCCCTTTCGAAGACCTCCTCATTTGCCTTGATAACCAAAAACTTGAACATCTCTCTCTGGCCAAAATCATATTCCTTCCAAAATTCATCAACCATCCATTGCCATGTGATTAGCTTCCAGTTTCACTTGGGAAGGAGAATCACGGTTATATCAAGAGAGATGGACGTGACACCATGCAGGCATGCAGGGGTCGAATCCATGCAAATATGCATAGCCATCTGCCATGCAAAGATGCGAAGTGAGAGGAAGGTCAGGCGGGTGCTCTACACTCCACTTTCCTCTGCATTCCAAACTAATGTGAACACGGGGATATGTGCTTCCTTCGCAATACTTGCTCCCTCTATAGTCTTGCTTCCTCCACATTCAAAAATAATGCAAAAGTGCAGGTCCATGTGCTTCGTCCACGTCACTAGTTCCCTCTGCATTCTTGCTTTACATTCTTGCTTCCTTCATATTCCAACTTTTAAAGAAAAGCTTTGAAGACATTGCAAGGTGTACTTTCACACTGAAAGGGTGAAAAAAAAAGTAAAAAGTGAACGAATTCAACTTTTTTTTATTATTCTATATCTTTTGAAGACCCTACAAGAGTATTTTTTTTTTTTCTAGAAGTGAATGAACATAACTTTTCTGATGCTTATTTTCCTTGCAACGAGGTAAAGTTCCATTCTAAACCATTCTTTCTTTTGAAATTATGGTGATCAAAACCTTATCAAAGTGGGTTAAAACTCGAGTTAAGTTCCATTATGAAAGTTTCAATCAATTAAGAGATTCTTCTAGCAAAATTATCCCTGAATTTGGGGAAAGTTTTGACCAAAAGATGGTTGAGTTTGTACACTTTTTAACTAGATCCATTTTCATCCAAGATAGCTTTTTGATTCAATATTTACAGTGAGACCCTTATAAATTTGGAGAGGAGATTTTACATTCGTAGAAGACACCACAAGACAGATGAAAGGATACTTCATTACCTTCCTAGATCCATTCAAATGACGGACAGATACAAAACACACTTTTCCAATCATCATCAATCTGATTGAAAAAATTCCATGCTTTCAACTGATTTAATGTGTTTCAGGGTTTAGTAAGGTTCTGGGTCGATTAGATAAAACCAAAACCCCTTTGAGCATGGTGAAACCATGATTCAAGTGAAACCACAGGAGAACCTTGATTTCAACTAGAATACATCATTTAAAACTTGTGGGTTTCAAATAATTTTTTAAAGTGTAATTTGACTTGACCAAGACCCATGAGTTTCACCAAGTCTTAGTTGAGCTTCATACTCGACCCTAAACTTGCCACTTGGCAAAGACTCCACCAGACTTAGGCTAGGCTTGGCCAAAGTATATACTGAGTTGTATTTTGTAATTTCCCAAGTCAACCCATGAGTTTCACCAAGTGCTTAGCTGAGCTTCATACTCGATCCTAAACTTGCCACTTGGCAAGACTCTACCAGACTGGGGCTAGACTAGCCAAAGTAAATTCCGAGTTGTGTTATATTCTGACTTGTTGAGTGCTAGGCCAACTGAGTCTTTGCTAAAAGCTTAACTGTGACAACTTTAATTTTTTATGCATACCCTCTCAGAGAATGTATAGGAGTAACACTGTCTTCATCAATTATATATGGAGATTTAAATATAGTATCACTACACTTTTGTATCATATGTATTGTTTGTGTTTATGGTTTTTTCAACTAATCAACTTGTTTATGCTTTTTGTGATTGTGTTGAGCAAGATTGTGTGATTTTGTGATGGTTTCCATTAATAAAGTGAAAAATGAATACAAAATTATCAGCCATATTCGCAATAACACAATCTCAAATAGAGTACATGTGTTGAAACGTTTCTACTTTTTCCCTTCAATTTTTTAATTGCAACAAAAGTTTGCATGTTGCAGGAATTCATCAAGGTAGCACAGTCAACCATAGGAGGGTGATGTATATAAAATGTTTCCCTAGGAGACCTTGAGAAGCATTGCTGGAGAAGTATATCAATATGTAACACAGAAAATAAATTGGGCAAACCAACACGCCGATATTAGACTGGGCAAATTGGACAAATCAAAATGGTTGTAATATCCCTTAGGGGAAATTACCTTTAGGGTCGAGAAGAGCACATAACAAAATTTGTATTCTAACTAGTATCACAATCTTCCTTCATTTTTGGCAAACAGAGATAATATTGAATGCACAGACAGAATAAACAAGTAGCTATTTCCACCAACAATCCAACAATTCATACACATGAAGCCAATCCAACACTACATAGACTAGCCAAAGTATATTCTGAGTTTTATTTTGCAATTGCCCAATCTTTCCCAAGTCAGTGAGACTTTCTGACTCATTGAGTGCTAGACCAACTGAGTCTTTGCTAAGTTTGACTGTGACAACTTTGATTTTTTATGCATACCCTCTCAGAGAATGTACAGGAGTAACACTGTCTTCATCAATTATATATGGAGATTTAAATATAGTATGGCCATTAACGTGTCCATGTATGCTCAATAACACTGCACTTTTGTATCATATGTATTGTGTTTGTGGTTTTTCAACCAATCAACTTGTTTATGCTTTTTGCAATTGTGTTGAGCAAGATCGTGTGCTTTTGTGATGGTTTCCATTAATAAAGTGAAGAATGAATACAAGATTATCAGCCATATTCACAATAAGACAATCTCAAATAGAGTACATGTGTTGAAACGTTTCTACTTTTTCTCTTCATGTTTTTAATTGCAACAAAAGTTTGCATGTTCCAGGAATTCATCAAAGTAGCACAGTCGACCATAGGAGGAGGATGTATATAAAATGTTGCCTTAAGAGACCTTGAGAAGCATTGCGGGAAGATGTATATCAATATGTAACAAAGAAAACAAATTCTGCAAACCAAATCAGAAAGGAGTATGATTCTTCAAACACGTTGATATTAGACTGGGAAAATTGGACAAATCGAAACGGTTGTAATATCCCTTAGGGGAAAATTACCTATAGGATTGAGAGGAACACATAACAAAATTGTATTCTAACTAGTATCACAATCTGCCTTCAATTTTTGCAAACAGAGATAATATTGAATGCTCAGACAGAATAAACAAGTAGTTATTTCCACCAACAATCCAACAGTACATAATGGGTTATAAACCCACAGTCCTTCCAATATCACACTAAAGTTTAGATTCACGACAATTGGCTACCAAATCCTACTGTCCTAATTCTATTGGACTGACCTTACAACTAGCCTCGGCAATCAGCCAGACTCGCTGCCTCTTTACTTCCAAAGTCAATTCAGCCAGACTCGCTGCCTCTTTACTGCCAAAGTCAATTCAGCCAGACTTTCTCTTGCCACAGATTATGCCACAGAGATGTTTGAGACTGCAAACAAACCTCAGATATGTCCCACTGCCACAGACCCGCCTTAGGAATGATGCTGTTGTCACAGAGATAATCAGCTGCCAAAGAATTGGTCATGTACGGTCCACAGTCACCAACAGGGCCTAAGGGGATATTCCACCACCACAGATTTGACCTTATTGGTGTGCCACTGCCATAAGGAATCCTCCAGGAGTGGCCCGCGACCACAGTAGGGTCTATTCAAACCCTCGCTATCACAGGGAGATCCTTCAAGGGTGATCCATTGTCACAATTAAGCCTTAAAAATCCCTCACTGCCTCAGATCTAGCCCAGGAAACTTTGCTGCCAAAGATTTTGCCCTATAAATTGATGTGTTATCACAAGAAACCACCCTCAAGATGAGCTGCTGCCTCAGGTAGAGTCACAGAAACCCTCGCTGCCTCAAATTTGATCTTAGCAGCCTTTTGCTGCTTTAGTCCTAGCCTCAGAAACCTTTGCTGCTTCGGTCCTAGCCTTGGAACGCTTCACTGTGCCAATCAAAGATCTGGCCTCAGATAATGCCACTGGTATTCCGCAACTTCGATCATGCCCTAGAATCCTCACTATCACAGACTTGCTGCCTCAAAACCCTTGTTGTCACAAGATAGATGAATGCTGCTTCAGAAATTAATCTAGATTCTAAACAAAGTAGAGAGAAAGAATTGGCTAGGAGGAATCTTTCACCACATTTATTTCTATATCAAATATCTAGATTTTGTATACCCAATGTCTTCTCAAATCTACATTTAAATAATGTATGATCTTCTCCCAATTATTTTTGAATAAAATATCTATATTCATATCTACTTTTGGATAAAATATGGTAAGAAAGTCAAGGTTAATAAATTAAGAGGATGAGGTGGTAGTCATGGAATTAATGGTAAGTAGTTGAGGTGGATGAGAGGAAGATACATAAAAGGGTAGGAGGATGAGAGGAGAAGGAGATCCTTGATCTTTGTTTTGGCATTGGAGGAATTTATTTTGGAGGAGAGAAAAGAAAGAATGGAGAGAAGATGAGAGCAATCAAACTTAGATCTATTGGAGGGTGTTGATTCTAACTTGGACACGCTACCGCTGGTTGGACTTGGGCTCGGAGGGCTAGGGAGCATGTGTAGGTTCCCTAGGCTAGGAAATCATTCCTAGTTGGTTGGGAGGTAAATCCAGTTAGGTAGCCCAGCAGGAGCGTCTCAACAGAATCAGTAAACATCTTAACCAAGCTATTGATATAGGTATTCTTCAATTGTTGATTACTTATGTAAAATTTCTGCAATGAAATTTCTTATTCGTTTAATATGTTGCAACTGAATTTTACTTGTATGTTATCATCAAATAAATGTTGAGCTAGAGATAAACTATTTTCCTTCTTATTGTGTTTAATTAAAAGGATAAATTTGGTTTAGTTAGAAGACCTAACTATTATTTAACAGTAATATATAAATAATTAGATATTGTAGTAATAATTTAAATGTTATTCAAAAAGGTAACCATGGTTTAAACCATGCTCTAATACCATGTGTGAGGACCTATCCCAGGTCTTCTAACTAAACCAAATTTATCCTTTTAATTAAACACAATAAGGAAACTAGTTTATTTCTAGTTCAACATTTATTTGATGATAACATACAAGTAAAATTCATTTGCAACATATTAAACAAGTAAGAAATTTCATTGCAAAAATTTTACATAAGTAATAAACAATCGAAGAATACCTGTATCAACTTGGTTAAGATGCTTCCTAATTCTGTTGAGACGCTCTTGCTGGGCTACCCGACTGGATTTACCTCCCAACCAACTAGGAATGATTTCCTAGCCCAGGGAACCTCCACAAGCTCCTTAGCCCTCCGAGCCCAAGTCCAACCAGTTTTAGTGCGTCCAAATTAGAATCAACACCCTCCAATAGATCTAAGTTTCATTCCTCTCGTCTTCTCTTCATTCTCTCCCTTCTCTTCTCCACATTTCTCCTCCAAAATAAATTCCTCCAATGTCAAAACAAAGACCAAGGATCCCCCCTCTCCTCTCATCCTCCTTCCCTTTTATGTATCTTCTTCTCATCCACCTCAACTACTTACCATTAATTCCATGACTACCACCTCATCCTTTTAATTTATTAACCTTGACTTTCTTACCTAATCTTATCCAAAAGTAGATATGAATATAGATATTTTATTCAAAAATATCTCCTTCCCTTTTATGTATCTTCTTTTCAACCACCTCAACTACTTACCATTAATTCCATGACTACCACCTCATCCTTTTAATTTATTAACCTTGACTTCATCACAATATCTTATCCAAAAGTAGATATGAATATAGATATTCAATTCAAAAATAATTGGGAGAAGATCATACATTATCTAAATGTAGATTTGATAAGACATTGGGTATACAAAATCTAGATATTTGATTTAGAAATAAATGAGAGAAGACCATACATTTTCTAAAAATTGATTTGAGAAGACATATTGGGTATACAAGATCTAGATATTTGATTTAGAAATAAATGAGAGAAGACCATACCTATTCTAAAAGTAGATTTGAGAAAACATATTAGAAATGAAATAACAAATAATAAAATTCATATCAGTAAAAATAAAATTAAATTAAAAATTCACAGTGTAGATATTACTCAAAAATTATAAGCCATTATTTACAGATTAATTAAACACTAATCAAAATTTGCCCTATAAGATCAAGTAGGGCATTACAATTCTAAACAAAATAGAAAGAAAAAATTGGCTAGGAGGAGTTTTTCACCACAGGAACCAATAAGAGAAAAGGGGTCTTAAAACCCTCCAAAAACCTCTTCTCAAAAATAGAAAAATCCACTATCCATGATCATTAAAATGATTCTCCTCTCTCCCTTTTATAGATTCCTTTTGAGGTCTTCCCTCTTCAATTTGAATTTAAATGGCTAACAAGTTTACTACCATTTAACCCAAATATCGCTTTTATTGCAAGTTTTCCTCCATTTACCCCAAATTATCTAATGTTATCCCAATAACATTAAATAATGGAGTTCTCCCTTTTCAATTGACTATAGCCTTAGGGGTTAGAAAGGCTAATTCATCCTCCCTTGGGCGATTTAATTAAAAAAGGACATTACAATTGTGTTGCATAAAACTCCTTTAGTTCATTGCTAAAGCAATGATTAGTGGGAAAGAGCATTTATTATTCAAACCTTGATGTTTTGACTTGGATTTTTAAAAAAAGCAAACAATTTTGCTTTATACAAATACGGATTTGGTCAATTCGTACAAGATGACATGTTGTACACATTTCAAAGTACATGTGCAATTTCAATTAGGTGCAGTATCTTGAACATATAACAAACATGAAATGACATCTTTAACTAAAAAACATGTCATCTCATACACATTTCTAAGTACATGTACAATTTCAATTAGGTGCAGTATCTTGAACACATAACAAACATGAAATTACATCTTTAACTAAAAAACATATGAATTACTGTACCATCACTATATCTCAATTAAAGGTCAAGATAAAAACATTACCCTAAAAAAATATAACATATGGTTCACTTACATGAATTAAAAAAGAAAACAGATAATCAGGCAGTAATTTTGAGAAGCGGGGTAACATTCAAAAATAGCTAATCCAATTATTGAAAGTCCCTTTTTCAATTACTCTAGCGATAGTCTCATCGTCTTGCTGACTAATAGACATGTTCACGTGACAAAGTAGATTTCAATCCTTGTATAACAAATCATTCTATGATACTTCTTAGTTTTAATAATGTGTTAAAATAGATGAAATTGCTTTTATGTTTCAACATGTGTTCTGTATAAATGTTTAGTGGAGGGTGAATGAAATTTACAGGAGTGGCATATGAACAAAGGTGATTGGAAATGCATAGAAAAGTCAACAACAAAAGGGAGTGTCAAACTTTCAAAGGACGGGAAAAGAAAATCAAAGTTAAATTACGTGTAATAAGTCTGAGGGTTGACAATTAATATAACGAGGAACAAAACATGAGTGCAAAATTGCAAATTGAGTGGAATTTGAAAACCAAAGTAATCAATCATTCTGTCAAGAAGACTGATATGAAATGCAGAGCTCAAAACTCTGCTTAAAATCTTCTGTCATTCTGATTTAAGAATGTTGGATGCATGGTTCAACACTCTGAATCCAATCTGGTTACAATCTGGTTAGAGAGCTAAGAGCCGCAATTAGAACACAACTCCACAGAACAGTGCCTCAAACAGATTAAGAGATCTGCAAACTTAAATCATCACTCCACAGGAAATCACATATGAAAAGAAAAATTGTAACGGTATCATACTATCAGGTAGACATTTACACATTATGTATTCGGTAGTGTTAAAATTGGGCAACGAGATCCAAACTCCATGTTGCACTACTCATATGATGATGGTCATATTTTTGTTGGATTCCTCTTTCGGAGAGGTGCAAGATTGATCTAAAGATCATCTTGTTTGGATGAGCAGAACATATATTTTGAATTTATTTTCCACACATGTGCAAGGTTGGCCAGATTTGTAATGTAGGCTCACATGCCTAATAGATGTGTCACACACCCTCACTGATGGATATAAATTGGAGAGACTTGGAGGTCATTTGCTCATCAACTCATCACACATTCTCTCGTTGAAATCTGATTGGTTCGATAGGCTTTGGAAGCCTTTTTCCCCTCACACGTGTGGACCTAAAGCTGCTGATTTCTGCGGATCTGTTTAGGGCTTTCTTGCTGCGGCGTTGACCAGCATTGACCATGGTCAACCCTTGGTCGTTTGACTTCAAATCTCTGCCAAAATTCCGATTTTGAGAGGCTGTATTGCTGGGCACTAAAATCGAGGAAATCATAGATGTTTGACCGAAGCCCTAATCTGACCGAAGCCCTAATCTGCAGCATTGACTTTATGTTGTTGTCCTTCGTTGACTTTGGGTTGACCAGCATTGACTTGTGATGAACTGTCTTTGAGGGTTGTGGGTGTGATACTTGGAGGATTGGCTGACCGAGAAAATCTTTGTTGGTTGAAGCATCTTGTTGACTGTCGTAGCACACAATATCTCGTATCTTTGTTGGACAAAAGAAATTGTAAACCTTATCTGTATTATTGGCTTGTCTTCTGTTGATCTATTATTGTGTTCTATCAGCATTTTACTTTCATGTTTATTTTACTTTCATGTTTATATGATTGTTATTTTGTATCGGGCCTAAGAAAAATTGAAGTAAAACTGCATCGAGCATAGAACACCATGGTTATCTAAATTCAACATGGTATCAAAGCTCAGGTGAAGACAAAGTCCAAGCTAGTGTTAGAAGCAATCACTGAAGAAGGAATCCTTTCAAGGAAAAATGGCCTCCTCAACCTACAGGGGTTTCAAGGCTGATGATAAATTGACTGATAAGTCTGATTATCATGCATGGAAGATGTCCTTAGATTTGGTACTAGAAGATCAAGATGTCATGGACTATGTGCAGGGGAAGATTCAAGAGCCTCCATCAAATGCAGTTGTTGCCACAAAGACGAAGTGTAGAAAGGGGGAAATCAAAGCAAAGATGATTATCCGGGATTCTATTCATAAGCACTTGGTTGCTTTCATTTCTGAGTTGAACACATCTAAAGAGATGTATGATAAGTTGGTGAGCATGTTCAGGGCTAGCAATGCTAATCAAATCTTTTCTTCAAGAATCAATTAAAGAATATCAAGAAGGGCAAGGATGAATCTATTCAATCCCATTTTATGAGGCTCACTTAAATCAGGAATAACCTCCTAGCTATTGGGGAAGCAATATTTGATCAAGAGATGGTTCTTATTGCACTTGGAGGTCTCCCTCGTGATAGGTATGTATTCAATACGCTATTCTTAATAATAATGTGATTCCTGATTTTGATGAAATATTGACGAGATGCACTCAAGAGGAAACAAGAATAATGGAGAGAGATTATCCCTCTAATGGAAATGGAAGTGACCCTACTACCTTCGCCACCCATGCAAAGAAGAAAAACAATGGTGGCCCGAGAAATCAAAACCATGGAAGAGCAAGGCCCAAAGGAAGGAAGGGAAAATGTTACAAATGTAACAAGACTGGTCACTATGCAAGAGAGTGCCCCAATAGAAGGGACTCTCCCAGGGATGATGACAACAACAACTCGAAAGGGAATGGCAACCAAAGGAACAACAGGTTCAAGGGAAAAAGGAAGGCTCCCTTTGATCATAGTGGAAATGGGCAACCTTTCAAGAGGTCAAGAAATTCTAGGTACAATGAGTCTAATGTTGTTGATAATAAGATAAATGAACTTATTCTTGTATCTGCCCTCTCTGCTGCATCTCCACCCAACACCCTGGATGTCTGGTTGATTGATAGTGGTGCTTCAAGGCACCTCACTGGTTATAAAGAAGCCCTCTTTGATTTGATTGAGAATGATACAAATCTAGAAATTATCCTTGGAGATAATGCCACCTATCCCGTGAAAGGGGCAGGGACTGTGACCCTACATATATCTCAAGGTCAAGTCCTCAGATTACAAGAAGTGTTGTACCTACCTGATTTGAAGAAGAACCTTGTGTCCATTTCGGCAATGGAAGACAAAGGGTTCAAGGTGGCATTCGTTGATGGAAAGGTACGTATCTGGAAGAAGAACTTCAAGGAAGCTCTTTCTATTGGTTTTAGAGTTGATACACTCTACCAAGTTGGAGGAAGTGCATTGGGGGGCATGTCATGTGATACAACTCATCAAACAGAGTTATGGCACTGGAGGTTTGCACACCTTAATTATAATAAATAAATTACAAAGCCCTTCCCGAAGGAAGGTGGTGACAGGGATGCCCAAATTTAGAGATGATCATGAAGGTATATGTCAGGGTTGTGCCAAAAGGAAGCAGACAAGGGAACCATTCCCCTCTAGTGTCAGAAAGACAATTGATATCTTGCAGTTGATACATTCTGATTTATATGGTATGTTGCCTGTGACATCCTTGGGAGGATGTTCCTATTACATGACTTTTACAGATGACTTCTCCCGCAAGACCTAGATATATTTCTTAACAAAAAAGGACGCAACGTTCCAATGGTTTTGTACCTTCAAGGCCTTGGTGGAAAATCAAACCGAGAAGAAAATCAAAGTTTTTAGGAACAACAATGGGTCCGAGTATGAGTCAAATGAGTTTAATGACTTTTGTAGAGAAGTTGGCACTAAGAGGGAAACCACAACTGCATATACTCATGAGCAAAATGGTGTTGCCGAAAGAAAGAACGTGACCATTGTGGAAGCTGCTGCGTCGTGCTATGTGACCAAGGTTTTCCGAAGTTTCTATGGGGAGAAGCTACAAATACTGTTGTGTACGTTCAAAATAGATGCCCGCATTCCGCTCTAGACTCCAAAACTCCCAAATAAGTCTTCTCTGGTAAGAAACCTGATGTTTCTCATTTTAGAGTTTTTGGTTGTCCTGTTTTCTTTCCTGTGCCAAAAGAAAGAGAAGCAAGCTAGATGCTTCTGGAAAGAAGGGAATGTTTGTGGGTTACTGTGAAACTTCGAAGGCATATAGAATCTATGTGTCTGGTCAAAGAGAAGTATAGATATGCCACGATGTCACCTTCGATGAAGATGTTGCCCTCAACAAAATGAGAAATCTTCCTAGCTCCAAGGAAGACAAAGAAGATAAAGAAGTAGGGAAGCAAGAAGCGCCGAAGGATGAACTAATGCTCGATGTTTAAGGACCTATGGATCCTATTGATCCACCTTCAAATAAGAGAAGACCCTCATGGCTCAGGGATACTCTCGCAGATGTCGAGAGACATATTGCCCCAAGGGGAACATTCCGTGAAAGCAAGAAACCGAAGAGATACCCAACGTATCTACCAGCCATGAGTACAATAGTATAATCTGAGCCTGGATCATTTGAAGAAGTTGTAAAGCATCAAGTTTGGAAGGATGCTATGCATGAAGAATATGAGTCCATTATGAAAATGATGTTTGGGAAGTGGTCATAAGACCAGAGGACAAATCTGTTGTCACCTCGAAATGGCTCTATAAGATCAAGCATGGACCTGATGGAAGTGCTTAAAAGTACAAGGCAAGATTTGTTGCCCGAGGCTTCTCTCAAAAATAAGGCATAGATTATGATGATATATTTGCACCTGTGGCCCGCTATACTACTATCCAATCTATCATTGCTCTTGCTGCTACGCAAGGATGGAGTTGACATCAGAGGGATGTGAAGACCGCTTTTCTGCATGGTTCTATAAAGGAAGAGGTGTATGTGGAGCAACCTTTGGGGTTCAAAGTCCGAGATAGAAACACCCAAGTATGCAGGTTAAAGAAAGCCCTCTATGGGTTGAAGCAAGCCCCAGGGCTTGGTATGAAAGGATAGATAGCTACTTGATGAAGTTGGGCTTCACTCGAAGTAATGTTGATCCGAACCTTTATTTTAAGGTTGATAGAGAAAGGCCTCTCATTCTAGTTCTCTATGTGGACGATCTCTTCCTAACAAGTGTTGACCCTCTCATTCATCAATGCAAGAGGGAGCTAGCTTCCGAGTTTGAGATGAAAGACCTAGGACTGATGCATTACTTCCTAGGCTTGGAGGTCTAGCAGAGGCCAGGCGAGATTTTCCTTTCTCAAGGAAAATATGTCGTGAAGCTACTGGCGAGATTTGGTATGGTGGACTGTAAGTCTATGTCGATACTGATGGAACTCAACTTTAAAAAGTTGTGTGGAAACTTTGTTGGGCCCATGCTAGCAAATCCTACCGAGTATCGACAACTCGTGGGGGCATTGATGTTCCTAGTGAACTCTCGTCCAAACGTATGTTTTGCAGTGAACACTTTGAGTCAACATATGGTTGATCCTCATCACATTCACTGGATTGGTGCCAAGAATCTATTAAGATATCTTCAAAGCACAATCAACCATGGGTTGAGATACACTCCATGGATATGTTGATGTCGATTGGGCTGGCAGTATGGTGGATCGCAAGAGCATATCTGGATGTGGCTTCACCTTGGGTTCTACTTCGATATCTTGGATGAGCATGAAGTAGAAGTCGGTGGCTTTGAGCACCGTTGAGGCCGAATACATTGCAACAAGTATGGCCTGTTGTGAAGTTGTTTGGTTGCGAAAGTTCTTCAATGCGCTGTTTGGGCATGTGCTAGATACCACTGTTATCCTTTGTGATAACCAGAGTGGGATTCGTCTTTCTGAGAATCCTCTGTTCCACGATCGATCCAAGCATATTGATATCAGGCGGGATATGGTACAGCGAGGCGCTGTAACGCTCGATCATATAGGAACTGATGAGCAGGTCATGGATATTCTCACGAAACCCCTGGAGAAGGTCAAGTTCCTTACCTTCCGTGAGAAGCTTGGAATCGTGGAAATACCCTATTTTGAGGGTCCTACTTGAGTTGGACTATGAGCTCTGGGAGCTCCAGGGGGCTTGAGGATCGCTTCTTGGAGCTATAAGCACACACGGAGCTCGACTTGTCGAACCTTCTTGTGCTTCTGCCCCACCATTATGATATTGAGTTGGTTCACCTCTCTTTGATCTATGCCTCGCACGCATCCTACCCATGGAGTTTCGAACTCGTGGGAAGTATCTCTCATTTGGCCAATGAGGTGGGAAGTGTAGATAGAGACCAATAGCAAGACCGATGGACACATCGGAGACTGTCGTACTCTCTATGTCTAGGATGACACATGTCCAACACCTTGATCTGGGATCAAGTGTGATGAGGTTCTTACCTCTAAACTGACTTCGAGTCAGTAAACTAACTTCAGGTTACTATGAGACTCTTTTTGAGTCCAAGAGAGGTTTTAAACTCTAAGCCTTCAGGTCAGCTAAGTGTGATGTCTTTGTAACTCACCTTTTTTTGTTCTATCTGAAAACGAGAGCCAGCAAAACAAGTTACAGCAAGATGACGCACAATGTTTTGTAAAAGTACACGATGGTACTAATGGATGGCACTTGTGGACAGATAAAGTTCTCCCTAGTTGAGAGAGAGTGTTAATTTTGGGCAACTAGGTCCAAACTCCATGTTGCACTGCTCATATAATGATGGTCATATTTTTTTGGATTCCTCTTTCAGAGAAGTGCAAGATTGATCTAAAGATCATCTTGTTTGGATGAGCAAAACATATATTTTGAAATTATTTTCCTCACATGTGCAAGGTTGGCCAGATTTGAAATGTAGGCTCACATGCCTAATAGATGTGTCACACACCCTCACTGATGGATATAAATTGGAGAGACTTGGAGGTCATTTGCTCATCAACTCATCACACATTCTCTCATTGAGATCTGATTGGTTCGATAGTCTTTGGAGGCCTTTTTCCCCTCACAAGTGTGGAGCTAAAGCTGTTGATTTCTGCAGATTTGTTTAGGGCTTTCTTGCTGCAGCGTTGACCAACGTTAATCGTGGTCAACCCTTGGTCATTTGACCTCAAATCTCTTCCAAAATTCCAATTTTGAGAGGTTGTACTGTTGGGCACTAAAATTGAGGAAATCAGAGATGTTTGACCGAAGCCCTAATCTACAGTGTTGACTTTCTGTTGCTGTCATGCATTGACTTTCTTACGTTGACTTGTGATGCACTGTCTTTGAGGGTTGTGGGTGTGACACTTGGAGGATTGGCCGACCGAGATAGTCTTTGCTGGTTGAAGTATCCTATTGACTGCCATAACGCACAATATCTCATTTCTTTGTTGGACAAAAGGAATTGTCAGTTTGATCTATATTATTGGCTTGTCTTCAGTTGATCTATTATTGTGTTCTATCAGCATTTTACTTTCATGTTTATATGATTGCTATTTTGTATCGAGCCTAAGAAAGATTGAAGTAAAACTGCATCAAGCATAGAACACCATGGTTATCTAAATTCAACAAGCAGACCATCCCACTTAACCAAATACACCTTGTAATAGAAATTTTCCACTCTTTGAAATTATTTTCCTTTTTCTAGTCACTTTTCATCTAGATTATGTCTCAAGCTTGAGTGTAATACAGGTATGCTAAATAGTAATGATGCCCCATCTTCGAGTAGGTCAATAAAGTACACATTATTGTTGATCCATTTCAAGATCTTCTAATGGTAAATCTTCTTCGGCTTTAGTTTGTAGTAGGTACCTGATACCTATCTTTGCATAGTTGTAGCATGGCCCATTCCGTTGTCAATTCTTACAAGGTTCATGTTGTTGACCTTCACAACATGTGTTTTTAATGTTTTGAAGACATAGATATACATAGCTATCTTTCCAAGCCAAATCCATCCCATATTCGTCTGGCCTTATCCTTGCCTTCTCATGTGAAGAAACAGGTAATGTCTTAAAGATAATGTCTTTCTCCTCTCCATTGAGAATGTTGTAGCTAATTTTAAGTCTACTTTGTATACCGGTGGGAATGTCTTTTGATGTTCTCTACAACTGGGCTCTGGGATTAATCCAAATCATTTTTTCGATTAAATGGCATGCCAAGCAGTTCTAGAGATCAGCACAACCATCACAAATATTCAAAACCCTAATAACCAACTCCTCAAAACCAGCATGAGTTTGGTGGAAGGCCAGCAAGCATCTCTTGAGAATGTTCTTTGCATAGGCTTTGTCAACATGTAAATGGGAACCCTAATGTGACAAAAATGAACGCAGCTACTCACCAGTATACATGTCATCTAGGATTACAAGAAAGCTTGAAAGCATGAGAGATGACCTCTGAACATTGATATAACTACATTAGCACTGCATTAAATGATCCACTCAGTCAAATGCTTACAAACTTTACTCTGTAATCACGTTACATAGGGATGTCTAAGAATACTTTGTTTTTCTCCTCTTCATCAGGAAAGTCATGCTAATTTATGTCCGCTTTGTATATGGTGCAAAAGTAGATTGGATTATTTGTGCACTTGGGCTTACCAATAGTCCAAATTCTATTTTCCATGAAATAGCACACCAAACACTCGGAGAGACCAAAGAATCCCATTACAGGTATCCTAAAACTTCCCACCTACTTCAAATCCAAGATGGGCCAGGTGGAAGGCACGCAAGCCAAAAAGCTTTTGATAATGCTTTTTGTTCAGACTTGACAACTTGTAAATGGAAGACTCTCATGTGAAAAGATGGACGCGGGATCCATATCATCTAAAATTATAAGAAAGATCGAAAGCATAAGAAATTATCTTTGAACATTGATATACCTTCCTAAGGACTATGCATTAACTGATCTACTCTCAATCAAATGTTTTTAATGTTTAATATGCAGTGGTGTTATAGAGGTCTTAACTGCTGCTGATTGCACGTCAAACAAAAAGGACCGATCGTTATCTAATCTCTCAAGGTTCGTGAATTCTTTTCCAAAGGTTGCCTTCCTGTTTCTACCAAAACAGGCAATGCCCAGTCTTGGCCTCACCGCTGCTGCAATAATTTTGTTTTGCTGCAAAAATCTTCAAGTTCTTCATTCAAACGAGATGGGGGCTACCGCATTTTTCTAAACTTGTTTGTGAACATTTACTTATGGACATGGGACCTTAACAAAAACACCAAACACGCCTTCTACCTAATAGCATGGGCAGAAGAGGTGTTCCACATACTGGGTGGGCAGGATCCCTGTCACTTGCTTTTTTTTATTTACAGGACGATGTCAAGCGGAGCTTGACTATCATGATAAGAGAGCCTGTCTAGAAAACAGAGGAATACTACATGCAAAGAATAACAAGAAGTAGATCTTAACTTTGACCCTAACATAAGAAGGCAGCATCAATGTGCAAAGAATGTGCTTTCATTAAATAAATAAATTAGTTAGTTCACCTTGAAATTTTTATTTGGATATATGTGAGTATTCACTAAATTATTGATAATGTGAATATTTCGAAAATTGCATAGGCCTATGCTGGGATATCTATCTATCTATTGAATCAAAATTTATTGGCAAAATACAGGGCCTGTTCCACGCCTATTTATCTATTGAATATAAAGAATATAAAGAGTTACAGACGAAACACCCGCATGGGCAGAGGTTGTTCCATATCTATCTATCTATTACCCATAAAGTTAGAGACAAAATGGACAGACGAAACACCCGCATGGGCAGAGGTTGTTCCATATCTATCTATCTATTACCCATAAAGTTATTCCAATGGATTTTACCGATTGTCAGTCAAGTTTAGCAAATCCATGTACCAAGGGGCCAATGGCGATGGTATTCTTCGTGTCTTTGGCCGCAGTTGTTTTGAACATCATAAACCATCGTGGCCCAGGCGACAATAACACGTTCGCTTCATGCTCCAGAGCAACTGGTATACTTGGACAATAAATTGAAAGACGAAATCAAAAATCGCATGAATCATCTTCGAGTAAAGTTCGAAAAAACCTTGTTTAGATATCATATGCGGTAGAGGAAATACCAAATGCCGATAGTCTCCCGGCTTGTACAAAAGTATTAGCAATCCATGTAAACGAAGGCGAAGGTGCTCTTCTCATCTGCGCCACGATGGTTTATCATAAACAAACGATGAACAGTAAACCATCGTGGTCCAGATGTAAAGATCACCTTCCAAACCTCTTCCCCTCCAACTGAAGAGAACAGTCGCTTCCCTTCACCAAATCTAAGAAGCTCACGCCCTCTGCATAAACAAACACTGGTATCTATGAATGTGAATTTCAAACCCTTACTAGGGTTGAAACTTCAAACCCTATCTAGGTTTAGGTTTGGATGGTTGGAAAGTTCCGGTACCATACAGTAATCTATCAAATGATTATCCAACCGCATCACATGTGGAGTTTCGTTGACGTAGTGTTTGCCAGCTAATTGTCTTTACTGTAAGCTGTTAATAGTCCCAAAGGTAAATTCCAGCAATCAATTTCTACTTTTGATTGTTCTCAGGTTAACTTTGAATTACGCAATATCCAATATTAAGTTTTAGAAATAAATGATATCCCTTTTAATATAAATAAAAATTGTATTTTTTAAAGATTTGATTGGACAAAAAAAATGAGTGCCTTAATACCGTTCTCTGAAGAACAACTGTGGCTTTGATTAGATCTGAGATAGGCAAATTGGCAACTTACGAAGGGATCTAGATTTTGTTTCTAGGAAGCTATTTTTTCTCCATTTGCATCTGGCGAATGGTGTTTCTAGTTTTCTGTGGAATGTGATAGATGGTGGATCGGTCGCCAAGGCACTTCGTGTTGAGGAGATCCCAAAGAAGAAACAGGCTGCCAAATTTAAAAAGCTGATGGGTGGAAATTCTAGTTCCTGTTCTTACGATTTTCAGGCTCCCTTTAATAAGAACCGTCCAGGATCAATGAGTCGCAGATCTCTGCACTCAGCTCTTGGGTTTGCAGGATGGCTTCAGAATCGGCTGTAGAATCATCTTCTGCTCGGCCCTCTCCAAAATCATCTTCTTTTCGTCCGTCTTCTAGCCCTCTGGCGAATATGGATCATGAAGGTGCTTCTATCTCAATGGAATATGCATGTTGCTCTAGCTCTTCGAATAGACCTTGTCTTCAGCATCATTCACATCTGACAGCGATCTCTGCTCGATTGAGGCCTTGCATAGTGTCGCTCAGCATTTGGAAGCGGAAGCCGTTCAACCCGAACCAGAATCTGCCTGGGCAACCAAGAAGGACACAAAAATCAGCAACCTCTCACTGCCTGGGCAAGCAAGAAAAAGCTCACTCTTTCCTTGGAAACATCCAAGAGTAAAAAAAAGGAAACATCTAAAAATTTAGGAAAGAAGAAAACATTTCAATGTATTTGTTTTATCTAATAATGCATTTGATTTTCTGAAAATATCTTTTGTAATTACAAAATAAAAAATAAGGAGAATGATGGCATGGGTTATAAAATGCTCATCTCTTCCTCATAATAAAGACTGTGGTATTGTTTCCAGAGCTGTGTTATTCTTGTTTCGTGTTTATATTCTGTTTTTCAGATCTGCAAGTAGATCAATTGGTATCAGAGCTTAAGATCTTGGTATCCATCCACCTGTTCGAAGCATTTTTTTTTTTTTAAAGGGTCATACATTTCACTCCATTCAATGGACGAAAATCATGTCGCCCCGTCAAGAGCGTCAAGAGCCCTCCCATGCAGACTCGCCAATGAATGATTTAGCTAGGGCTCTTCAAGAGCTAATTACGCTGCAACAACAACAACGTCCTCCAGGGCAAATGCAGCTTGATACACGCTTTCAACTGCCCAAATTCTCAGGGCAAATGAATGGTGAGATTGTTGATTCTTGGCTCCGCAGTCTCTCCAACTATTTTAGAACCTGTCCAATGATGGAAGAGGAGATGAAACTTCAGATCGCCGGTCTACAATTGGAAGGCCTAGCACAAACATGGTGGGATACTCATCTGGAGAATATGGCCTTGGTTGTGGAACTTGGAGAACAAGCCGAGACCAGATCAACGCATATCACATCTTGGAATGTCTTTTGCGAGGCCTTACGAGAACGCTTCTATCCTCCAGGATATATACAAAATCTCCTTGCCAAATGGTTGCAGCTTCGACAACTACCCAATCAATCAGTGCAAGCCTACATTGAATGCTTCTGCAAGTTGCGCATTCAACTCCATATATCCGATCCAGAAGAGGTACTAATTATCAAATTTAATTCTGGTTTGCTAATGCTTCTTCGACACAAAGTTGAGTTGTTTGATAGTGCTTCATTAGACAAGGCCTTTATTCGTGCCCTGGCTGTGGAACGCAAAGTGGGTACTCCAATTCGATCCCATCAAGCCAGAAATGGTCCATCTCCCTCTGGTTCTTCTAATGTTGCCTGTGCCTCATCCCCCACACCTCACAACCCCTGGTGTACTTTTCATAAGACCAACTCACATGCTTCTGCAGATTGTCGAGTACTTAAAAATCTACACCCTGACAAGACTCTTTTTACAGAGGTTGAGCAACCAAATGCCACTACCCAACTTCCAGCAATTTCTCTTGAAAATCCTACCGAAGTGGACCCCTCTCTCATCCTCATGACTGCTAATGCAACAAACACCTCTGTTACGCCTTTGTTTACCCATAATTTTCAAATCAAACATGAGTTGGCCACACTTATTCTTGACAATGGGAGTCAAAAGAATATTGTGGCCCAGGACTTGGTTGAACGCCTTTGCCTTCCCACCACTCCTCACCCACACCCGTATCAGCTCGGTTGGGTCCAAAAAGACGGTCCTCGACTTACCATCTCCCAATGTTGTGCTGTCACCTTTGCTATTGGACCTTTCCGTGATACTGTGGTATGTGATGTTTCTCCTCTCGATTGTGCCGATTTATTGCTAGGCATTCCATACCAAGAGGCTAGACACGCTGTTTATCATGCTACAGATCACCAATACCACTTGCAACACGATGGGCGCACCTATGTGCTCACATCCTCAGCTAGCTCATCAACTCAACCTTCTATTGGCAAAGCTCCCATTATGAGAGTCAATTTAAACCAAGGTGTTTCTTCATGCTTGGTTCGTCCTATCAAGCCAGACAACCTCACCAATCCAGTGCCTCGTACAATGGCTCCTCTACTCCAAGAATTTGTAGATGTATTCACCCAACCCACAGGGTTGCCTCCAACACGCTCTGTTGAACACCACATCGATCTTATTCCTGGTGCTTCCTTACCCAATACCCCATCTTATCGCCTTGATCCTCGAGAGACAGTGTTTCAGCCAAGTGCACCCTCTGAGATGCCACTGGCGATCACCCCTTCTGGGTCGGCACATCAACAACAGGAACAAAAATCAACTCCTCATTTTATACACTCCATTTCTCAACGCCAAGTTCAAGTAACTGTTGCTTTGCAAGCAACCCAAGATCGCGCCAAACAGAGGCATGACAAGCAGCGAACACCCTTGTATTTTCAACCTGGAGACCATGTGTGGCTCTGGTTGGACAAGCAACGCTTCAAGGGCCAGCATCATAAGCTGCACCCTCTGCGATATGGCCCGTATACTGTTCTGGAACGCATTGGAGAAAATGCATATCGCTTGGACTTGCCTTCCCAGCATGGCATCCATGATGTGTTTAATGTTAATAATCTCAAACTATTTGAACCCCCTCTCCTTGAGGAATCTATTACAATCCGTCCTCCGGTCGATAATATTCAAGATTTTCAGCCTCCTTTGCTCAAAGATACAATTATGGACTCCAAGAAACACAATACATGCCAGCAGCGATACTTCTCATATCTGGTTGGTTGGAAGACACAGACACTAGCACAGGCAAAATGGAGGATTGCAGAAACATTGCAACGCACTTTCCCTCATTTGGTGGAGGAAGCCGGGACGCTTCCTGATCTAAACAGGGAGGAATTGGGCAACCAAGAAGGACACAAAAATCAGCGACCTCTCACTGCTTGGGCAACCAAGAAAAAGCGCACTCTTTCCTTGGAAACATCTAAGAGTAAAAAAAAGGGAAACATCTAAAAATCTAGGAAAGAAGGAAACATCTCAATGTATTTGCTTTATCTAATAATGCATTTGATTTTCTGAAAATATCTTTTGTAATTACAAAATAAAAAATAAGGAGAATGATGGCATGGGTTATAAAATGCTCATCTCTTCCTCATAATAAACACTGTGGTATTGTTTCCAGAGCTGTGTTATTCTTGTTTCGTGTTTATATTCTGTTTTTCAGATCTGCAAGTAGATCACTGCCGGAAAAGGCATATGTTACGGGTTTTCTGGAAACAGCATCGAAAACGGCATCAGGACAAAGCTGGAATCCCATCCTTCGCCTTCTAAGCCTGCGCTGCATTCCGATCACGGTGTCCTCAGCTGCTGGGGAAACTCTCCTTCGACTACCGCGTTGTACTCCGATCTGGATCACCTCAGCTTTTGCGGAAACTGGTCTTCGGTCTCAGACAATGCGGTCTTGGGAAAGCATTCTTTGTTGTTTTCGATGGAGAGGATTATTCCTCCACAGTTTATCCGTCTCTCATTTGGGTTTGGGTTGATAATGATAAAGCATTATAATGTTGACTTAAATACTAATAAAAATATCAATAGAAATAAGAATAACTAGCAATTGCACCGGGTGTGCAAGGGAATGTTGGAAGGAGGAAATGTGAATCATTGCGTTATATGAGTAAAATGTGTAATAACTGAACAACCTGAATATTTTGTTTTTTTGTGATGATATGAAATTTTGGATTTTATTTTTAATAAAAATAATAATTATTAATTTAATATTATTTAATTTTATTTTTTTATTTTTTTATCTTTATTTTATTTTATTTCTATTTATTTATTTATTTTATTTTTATGTTTTAATTAAAAATTTTATTTTATTTGTATTTTTAATTTATTTCTATTTATTTATTTTATTTTATTTTATGTTATGTTTTAAATAAAAAATTTATTTAAATTTTAAATTGATTAAAAGGTGAGTAATTTCATTGAAAGTGGCCTTAAAGGCTTCAACTCCTTTTAAATAATACATTAGATTGTCAATGAATAATTAATAGTGGATATTTAAATATAAAAACAACATTTAATTGGGTGTTCAATTTGTCTTTTTTTTTAATATAATAATGCATCTTTTAATTCAAGATCTTGAAAATCTAACCAAAGCCAAAACACAAACACATTGTACATTTTTTTTATTCATTTAAAAAATAAAACTAAAAATATTATAATTTTATTTTAACATTTTTTTTTATAAATTAGTTTTATATTTTTAATTTTTTTAAAATAAAAAATTTATCTAAATTTCAAATTAAGTAAAAAGAGAGTAATTTCATTATGAGTGACCTTAAAGGGTTCAACCCTTTCAAATAATATATTAGATTGTCAATGAATAATTAATAGTGGATATTGAAATATAAACACAAATTTAATTATAAATGGCTTATTATTATGAATGGATAGCAGAAATATTTATTATTATTATTGTCGAGCTGAACTCTTTAGTGAATTGCGTTCCACTGGGACTTATAACATCAACCCATTTCATTAGAACCCCGTGACTTCGACAGCATATGTATTACGGCCCCACGGCTTCCAACTTATTAACAAATTGAATTCAACGGTGTCCATACCTTGTCAAATCAGTGCACCCATCCGATAGTCGAAACGACGTCGGATCAATTCGAAAGATCTGACGGGTGAAATCAATATCGCGCGAGTTACTTATACTATGGTTAACTCACGATGAGAGAGGTTTTCCAAAATCGCTCAGGGACACGCATCACCCGGCCTATGGAATCGCTCCAATTTCTTAAATACAACTTACCGCCTTTGTGCCGCGCGATATACTGCCAGTCTTAGCTTTGAACCACGTTCAGTTTTCTCTGCAATTATTAAACTGGCGTTTCACTCACATCATCTTGGAAAAACCGAAACTAAAACCCTCACCAGAATTTTGATGAAGTTTTCTTCATATTTGTATCATCACACCCGAATGTCGTTTGTTGTGCAAGAGGTTAGAGATATTGAATTGAGCCATCCGCTTGACAGGCTTCCACTCGGAGTTTAATCAAAATGCCTTTCCCTCGGATCAACGAGGGCGGCACACTCAACCACTTCTCTACTGGATTCATCCATAAACGCAGCCATATGGACGTCAGGGAGAGGAGCTGCACCTTCCATAATTTGACACACTTGCCGTATCCCTAGCCTTGCTTGCGGCTCGGTTTTGGAGCACAAATATCAAATAGTGTAATACAATATCCTCCTCATATGTCAGATATCAAGAAATACGTAAAACACCTTAAGCCTTGATAAGGGAAAACCTTAAAGCTTTAATGGGTGGAAGCTTTAATAATTGACAAATGAGCAGTTCAAATAAAAGACCAGACAAATAAAGCTTTGACAGACGAAAAAACTTTCAGCCTTTATAAAGTGAAAAAGCCAAAGGCGAAAAACCTAATTTAGTAAGTTGCTTTAACAGCCTCCAAGATTCAGTTTTCTTCCAGTCTTGAATAACGGCTTTCTAAATATGCAGAGCTTGAAGTTTATTTCTGAGCTCGCGCTGGAAATTATCAAAAAGAGTTGGATAATGTGTGCTTGCCTTCAAACAAACAGCTTCCAATCCTCTAGGCATGGGATTCACAGCTAAATACGGCTGCGCTTGCACGACAAATTCAATGCCGGGTATCATTTTCTTTTCAAGCTCTCCAACTTCGCCTCGCTCCTCGACAGCGCAGAAATCTCATCACAACCGAATGTCGTTTGTTGTGCAAGAGGTTAGAGATATTGAATTGAGCCATCCGCGTGACAGGCTTCCACTCGGAGTTTAATCAAGATGCCTTCCCCTAGGATCAGCGAGGGCGGCACACTCAACAACTTCGCTACTGGATTCATCCATAAATGCATCCATATGGACGTCAGGGAGAGGAGTTGCACCTTCCATAATTTGACACAATTGTCGTATCCCTAGCCTTGCTTGCGGCTCGGTTTTGGAGCACAACAATCCCAGTTTCAACACCTTCTCCATCTCCTCCGGATCGTATTCATTCCCCAGCTTCGGATCTACTGCATCTAGGAGATTTTCTTGCGCGTACAGCTCCCAGACCCAGTCCACCAAAAACAGTTGTTCGGCATCCTTACATAGATCCACGGACTTCCTCCCGCACACCACTTCCAACAGCATAACGCCGAAGTTGAACATGTCTGAGCTAGGTGTGGCCTTTCCCGTCTTCTCCGGTGCTATGTACCCCAGCGTTCCCATCACTCAAGTCGTGCCACGATTTTCGTTGTGTTCATAAAGGCGGGGGAGGCCGAAGTCCCCCAGGCGACATTTGAGCTCCAAATCCAGCAGCACATTGCTCGACTTGATGTCTCTGTGGATGACCCTCTTCTCCCATTCCTCGTGCAGATAAAGCAGCCCCGCAGCCACACCCTTCAAGATCACGTATCTCTGAGGCCATGGCAGGATGGTTTTCGGGTTCCCAAATATGAGCTTATCCAGAGTACCATTGGACATGTAGTCATAAACGATGAATAGCGTTTTTTGGATCCTGCACCACCCCCGGTGCTGAACCAGGTTCCTGTGCTGCATGCGGCCCATCGTCGAAATCTCTGCCACGAAACCCTTAATTCCCTCCGTGAACTCTTCGTTAAACATTTCACTGCGACTTCCTGGCCGCTGGAGGGGAGAACGCCCCTGTACACCTTGCCAACGAATTAAACACCCACCCGCCGGAAAAGGCATATGTTACGGGTTTTCTGGAAACAGCATCGAAAACGGCATCAGGACAAAGCTGGAATCCCATCCTTCGCCTTCTAAGCCTGCGCTGCATTCCGATCACGGTGTCCTCAGCTGCTGGGGAAACTCTCCTTCGACTACCGCGTTGTACTCCGATCTGGATCACCTCAGCTTTTGCGGAAACTGGTCTTCGGTCTCAGACAATGCGGTCTTGGGAAAGCATTCTTTGTTGTTTTCGATGGAGAGGATTATTCCTCCACAGTTTATCCGTCTCTCATTTGGGTTTGGGTTGATAATGATAAAGCATTATAATGTTGACTTAAATACTAATAAAAATATCAATAGAAATAAGAATAATTATACCATTAACTCAATTATTAATAATTGTTATTAACAAATGAATAACAACAATATTATTATTATATGAATGTAAATAAGAATAATTACAATACTAATAACGTTATAAATTATATTAAAAGCTTTAATTTAATTGGCAAGACTAATAACAATAATATTATTAACAACAATATTAATAATAATGATGATGCATTTTTAAGCTATAAGAATGTCATTAATGTTTCCATATGAATTTTAATTTTTAGACTCAATAATAAAGGGTTTAATTTTGCCCTTGCCCCTAAGAAGATTCTCATTGATGACATTATCTGTAATATAGAATATGGCATTAGGGACCTTTCGAATAATATCAAGGAGTCTATTAGGCAATATTGTGTTAGTGTTCTCAGGAATGCTAAGCCTTCCAAAATAAACCTTAGCAAGATTGAGTTTCTTGCCCTTAAAGCCCTAAGGAATAACCTTGGCATTGTTATCCTTAACGCTGACAAAGGTGGTGCCATAGTCATTTTGGATAAATCTGACTATGTCAACAAAATGATTGACCATTTATCGAATAGTGGTAGTTACGTTAAGTTGAAAAAGAACCCCATTAAGTCAGGGTTTAAGGATGTTTCCCTTGCCATTAAGTCGGACTCGTTCCTTAACCCTCTCTCTAGAAAGCTCATTGAGAGCAGCCCCCTCACCCCTAGGATTTATGGCCTTCCTAAGATTCATAAAGTTGGGGGTGGACCCACTTATCTTCTTGTTAAATTCTTAGCCTAGAAGCTTAAGCCCCTTATGGGTCTCACCAATTCCTATGTTAAGGACCTAGCTTCCTTTATCAAAGAGTGCAAGCATATCATGCTGGAGCCCAAGGAGTTGTTAGTAAGTTTTGATGTTGTATTATTATTTACCAAAATCCACATCAATGGTGCCATTGATGTCATTAATAGAATCTCAGACTAGAAAACTACCAAATTAGTTGACCTATGTCTCATCTTGAATTTCTTCAGGTTCTAAGGTGAGTTATATGAGCAAACTTGTGGTGTTTATATGGGCTCCCCTCTCTCCCCTATAGTTGCTAACTTATTTATGGAAGATTTTGAAACCAAGGCCTTGGCCTTAGCTCAATTTCGACCTAAAAAGTGGAAGAGGTCTCTGGATGACCCTTGTGTCATCTGGTCCCATGGTCATGAGAAATTACATTTGTTTCTGAGCCACCTGAACTCCCAGTCAGATTCCATTATATTCACGATGGAAGTGGAAGTGGATGGATGTCTTCCTTTCTTAGACATCCTTCTTTCTAGAAATGTTGATGGTTCTATTTCCCACCAAGTTTTCCACAAGAAAACTCACACGAAACAATATTTCCATGTTGGTTCTCATCATTTTCCTGCTCATAAATTTGGTGTTCTTTGCACTCTTGATACCCGTGCTCTAAGAATATTTGACGACAACCACCTGGAGTTGGAGAAATCTCATCTCCTTGATGTCTTTGAAAAGAATGGGTACGGTAGATCACAAGGCCTTAAGACTTTTCAAAAAGCATTTAAAGGGTTAAGAGGCAATTCTACTCGGGTGGAACCTATTGCCAAGATTCATCTCCCATTTATCCAAGGGACAACTAACAAAATTGCCCATGTCCTTAGAAGGAATAATGTATCCTCATCATTCAAGCCTCTTCATACTATTAGGAATTCTCTCAGATCAGTGAAGGACCCTGTTGACCCTAAGGACATGAAAGGTGTCTACATGCTTCCTTGTTCTTGTGGTATTCCCTATATTGGGGAAATGTGGAGATCCATTAAGCAGAGAATCCAGGAGCATGTTGCAGACATTAAGCACAATCGTTCCCGCACATCAGCGCTTGCTGAACACGCGAAAAAATCTTGTCACCATGTCTGCATGGAGGCCTCCAAGGTCATCGCTAAGGTCAACCACTTCCACCATAGGAAGCTTCAGTAGGCTATTGAGATTGAAAGACATGTTAAGAATCTCAACAGGGATGATGGTTTGAATCTAAGTAAGAGCGAGACTCCAGCACTCTCGTTATGATTCTTTCCCCTGTTGTTTCATTTGTTCCCCTAGGTCTCTATAGGGTTTTTCTTTGTTTATCTCCCTTCTTCTTCCTGTTTTTAAAAAATTTCCCTTATTCTTTGTTGATTATTTTCCTTCTTCCTTTTATTTTTTCCATGTCTTTGTTGATTTCTTTTTTCCCCTATTATTTATTTTCTTGGTCTTATCTTTGTCCCTTATTTTTATTCTTATAATTCTCTCTTCTTATATTAGAAAGATTTTTATTCCTTTTAATTTAATTAAAATAGTTATTAAAAATAATTAAAAAATTTATTTATTATAATAATTTTAAATAATTAAAATACTCATTAAAATCACTTAACCCCTTTTTATTAATTATTAAAAAAATTAACTAATTAACTAACTCAATAACCGCTAGCTCTTTAATGGCTAGTTTTTAACTCCTGTGTCTAGGGAATGTTGCATCCTTACTATTTATTCATGATGATCAATTAAGCTTTTTCACCTTGTCCTGAGGATGAACCACATTCGCTGGTTCGAAACGTCGATCGACTCATAATAACATAATTGATCCGAAAGACATTTATCTACTTTATGGATCACAAAAGACTTGATCTAACAAGATATAACCTCTTAGGATTCATATGTATATTTTATATAACATCCTCATCCATAAATTTTGGGCATTGTCTATCATCAAATTTGCCTTGTCAGAGTTTGGGCTTTTTTAGAAAAGATTTTATATTAAGAATGTTTGAATTTTGTTTTTGATAGTGGAAAGGGATTCTAACACCATTAAAATTTTCTGGGCACCCAAAATCTTGAAACTTGACTATTGTAACCGAGATTAACGAAAAAAAAAATTAAAAAAATAAAAATAAAAAATAATCCACCAAATTTTATCAAAATTGTTAGACCACACTTAAATTTTTCCATCAAATCTAATAGGTCGACACTATTCATCGCAAGGTTGCACTGCATCGATGACCATAATGTCATTTTGCTACAAAGATACCATGCTCTCATGATGGAAGTCATGGTGGGAACTACTTCCCAAAAGAAATAGATGGCGTTGGCAGCTAGACATGGGTAATGAGGTCTCATGGCTCTACTAGGCTCCCAAGGCATCAAATGCCCCTCCCCCCATAAATTGATTACCCTTAAACTTAACCAATGGGGAGGGAAACCTTCACAACTACATTTCTCAATTATTAACTATCAATATTTCCAAAAAAATCTCATGCCATATTGTCAATCATTTCTTTCCTCCAAATTCTCAAGGACTCATTTTCTTCCGAAATTCTCCTTTTGTCAAATATTTTTATTACACAGTGATTTACAATAGAAATTTTGTTGTCGTATTTCAACAAGGGCTAAATAGTAGCTAGTAATGCTGCTTAGCGTAAATATAGTTTAATTAAATTTAAAAATAATAAAGACAAAAGTTCCATCACAAAAATAAAATAACTAATAAAATAATCTATTGTTGAATGAGATTACCAAAAATTAAGAAATATGATTAATTAATATTGTGTATATTAACATGTATGCATTTTAATATGTGTGTGTGTTTTTTTTTCCAAGGAAAAATTCGTAATTTTCATTAAGAGAGAAAATTACATGTTTTATCAACAGCGTAATCATCTATGCGTAGATCAAAATCACTTACAATCATATAGTTCAGTTGTACATATGTAAACTTGTAAAAACAATGCTTTGCGAAAAACAAAATATCTGTGATAACAATAAAAACCAGCCAAAGCCCTGCGAAAATTTGCCAAAAAACCAACAATCTGGTTAGACTGCCCCTTGACCCTCCATATCCTCTATGAAGGGTCTTTGAAAACACTGATATTCATTATGTCCATCATGTTCAATAATGAACCAGTGACCCCATTCTAATTGCGATGCTTCTTTGGATAGTTGATCAGCCACTTGGCTCCTTTGCCTGTAAAATGGTGATTAATAGTAATGAAATCAAAAAAAAAAAAAACAGAGCCATAACCTCATCCAACAATGATCTAAGAGTATGAACATAACATTGTGCTTCATTGTTGAACCAATTAATAATAATTTTGGAATCCACAAATATCTGAATCATGTTGCATCTTTTCTCTCGAGCGAAAGTGCGGAGTAATCTGACGTTGGTGAGCTCGACATAGTTGTTTGTCCCTGGGCCTAATTCCATTTTAATTTTATAACAGTGAGATTCAGAGAGATAGAGGATATCTCCCCTGCCACATCCTTGTATGTTTGAGGCCCCATCGAAATATGCCCACGGGTAGAGTTATCAATAGCTTCTGGAGTTATATGCCTGCCCTGTGCTCCTGGCTCGTCGATTGGAATTGAGTGATAGAGCATCACAATGGTGTTGCTGATGTGAGGCCAATCTATCACCATACATTGAAAAATAGCTTGATTACACACTAGCCAAGTGCCCCGAGCTATCAAGAGGGGAAGATTTTGTTCTTTTGGACAGTGCGTCGATTGCCACCAGTAAGACCAGGCCTTAGATACAAAGTTTCCATGCCATTGATGAGTGATGCCCAGGGAAGTTGTAGTAAGGTGCCAGATGTTATTACTAGCTGGGCAAGTGAGGAAGAGGTGATCCACGTCCTCGCCCTGAGATTTGCAGAGACAACATCTTGAGGGACCATGGATGGATATCCTGATGAGGTCGTCTTCTGTTGGAGCACAATTGGTGAGTATGCACCACATGAACAGTTTGGCTTTTGATGGAGCCTTCAATTTCTAGAGGTGTCTCCACCACCACTATTTTGTATAGGGTTCAAGCTCTTCACATAGAGAGACATACCCTTCCTTAGGAGAGTATTTGCCCCTGGGAGATAAGGCCCATAAAATTTCATCCTCCCTCTCAGTGATTCTGATGTTGGTGACACAGAGAGCCCTGAGATAATTGTTCCAAGTCGGTTGCCAAATATTTGGGATGTCGAGTTCTTGAGCCGATTTCCAGGCATGTGAGACCTAAGAGGAATTGATATTGTCATAAATTTGAGAGATGGTGTGAATTCCATCGAACTTCAAGTGGTGTTTGATGGCCATAGGTAATTGGTACACCTGATCACAACCAGAACATGCATCCACCCCAATCTTTACATTTTCCCCCAATCCAATGCTCCAAGCAAGACCTTTCTTGATGATGTGGATGGATATAGTGATGGCATGCCAGATTATGGATGATCCAGGAGTGTATGAGTTGGGACCTCTGATCCACTCGAGGTTGGTCCGAGGAGCAATATACTTGAAATAGTTTACCTCTTGCCATAGACTGTTGGCGCTGAATAAGTGCCACCCCATTTTTGCTGCCAATGTTGTAGTAAATGATTAAGGTATTTTAGCCCCCAACACCCCCAACATTTGGGCTTGGAAATCCTCTTTTATCTGATCCAAGCAAATATCTTGCCATCTTGATTACCCCTCCAAAGGAATCTTTTGCAAATTTGTTGAATTATAGTCGTCACTCCTTTGGGAATCCAAGCCAATGCCATCCATGCCATCCAGTGTACAGAAATTGCCTGCAACACTGATTTTATAAGAACTAGTCTCCCAGCTTTGGAAATCCATATATGCTACCAAATGTTTACTCGCCTCTCAACTTTTGCAATTAACCAGTTCCAATCGGTGATACGGTGGTCATTTGGCTTTAGACAGAAGCCGAGAGATTTGATACCATCCTTTAAATCCTTGCAACCAAAATGAAAAAGGGCAAGGGCATGCCTGCATTCCTACACTGTGCACTTTATCAAAATGATAGTGGATTTACTGTGATTGGGGTCCATACCAGTAGCCTTACAAAAAATCTCAAGAATCTTTCTGAAGATGGTGTTGCCTTGGTTGGTTCCATCAAGAAAAATAAGTACATCATCCACGAATAAGAGATGGGTCAGTTGAATAAATTCAGATAATTTGACTCCCTTTATAGTCTCATCCGCCTTGGCCTTTGCCAAAAGTTTTGTCAGTCCTTCCATGATTAATAAAAATAGCAACGGGGAGAGTAGGCATCCTTGACGAAGCCCTCTACCAGCATGAAAAAAATCAAATGCTGCTCCATTGATAAGTGTAATATCCCCAAATGTGATATTTTATTGAATTTGCATAAATTTACTTAAATCCCAAATTATACCGAAAAATCAACATTAATTCAACTGAAGATTGCCATGTAAAATTAAACACATAAATACTGCAATCGAATACCAGATAGAACAAAAGAATCTCAGCTTTTATTATAACTAATAAGAGGGGCTTACATATATATCTGACCCAGAAAGAGCTGAGATAGAAAATTGGCCACCAAGATAAGCTTCTGAACGGCGCTGGCCACCAAACTGAACTGTTGCACTCTCCCTCCGGCAACAGCTGTCACTGAACCCACTGAAAATGATGAAGCCCAAGTTGAAGACCTGAATGATCCTCACACCAAAATCTGAAGCTCTGTGAAACTTCTAAGTGAAGCCTCCTCAAGAGAGTTGGCTTTTCGTCCAACACTCACAAATCACCCGAGGGTTTCCGTCCTGGGGCTACGGCTGAAGTAGAGAACCATGTCCTCAAACCTCTCATACACAAGCAAATGATCTACTCCAAATATATCTCCCAATGGCCTCCTCCCTTTCTTTCTTTGCATTCAGGGAGCCTTACAAAGCATTATGCGATTATTATTTTATTCATCGAGCGAGTTTTCCCTTTTATTAAAATATTCATTTTTAATGCAGAAAAGGGTAAATCGGCTACCACGCCTCCTCCGGTCACTGAAATCTGTGTCTAACTGTTCAACCATGTAGGTATTCTTGTCCCGGTTCCAATGAGCTATTACACTAAGGTGTTCCATCATGTATTCATCCCGGAATGCCACCTTGAGCATAATCAGCTGAGTTAAGCCCATAAATAACTCAAATTTCCGAAAATTATCAGAATGCATCGGAACGAAAGCCAAACTGCTCGGATGATGGAGTATATCAAGCGAATGCCTCCGGACACCATGAAAACTCCTCAAAACTCCTCCGAAAAGCTCCTGAGCCCATTGATAACACCAATCTGTACCTGTGACTTGTCTGCTCCTAACTTGGGAAGACCAACCTGGCCCTGTCGTAGGTGTCACCAAAAATGGGAATATTACAGACCTTCCGCCCCAAGATTGCTTGCCCTCAAGCAATCGAAATATGTGGGCCACTCTGTTGGCCCGCCGCATCTCAGACCCAATGTCTGGATCCCATACCAACCTCTAGGTGCTGCTATGCACCTGTGTCAAACCTCTCGGAACAGACCCCTCAATGCCAGGATCCCAAACTGATCTCTCTCTGTCCCAGTCAACAAATAATCCTCCCGGATCCCATCGCCACCCTGGCCAATCATCACCCAAGTCCCATGGCTCGGGCTGCGCACTGCCTCTGGCTATAGCTGATGCCCCATGAAGTGAAGCCGACCAACAAGCATCAATGCTCCCCGGCTCCTGTTGTGCTATACTTCTAACTGTATAAGCTGCCCCACCAATTGCATACAAACTCATCACCTCTCTCCAATCCGTGTCCTGACTCAATCCCATGCGATCTGCTCTCTGAAAAATGGCAGGAGTCTTGTGAAATGATGATACAGGCCCCACTTGCATTTGAAATGCAGCAATATCTGCTTTATGTCTAAGGGCCTATCTGTTGTGCTCCTATGAAGGAATACCGTACCATCAGAGGGTACCAACTCATGATCTCCGCAATCTATCTGGAAGAAGAATCCATTGTAGTGCCAAGCTGCATACGGAATATGCCCGGAAGAAGCGTACGACTCATAATCAACTCCCACTGCTCTGCCCTGTCTGCTAATGAAAGCTGCCTGTAGAAGGAAGCTCCTCCCTCTATAATGGGCCAGAGTGGGCAACATATGCTGCAAGCCCCATCGATGTACTCATGGAGAGTGCTACTCACTGAAAACACTGCATCTTTGCTGACTGCGTGTACATCTATCTGCGCCTCATCAATGTGTCAACCCATCAATGGATGCTCTATCGTCTCCAATAGCTCATCCCCCTCCTGATTGGGAATGTAATACCCCTGTTGCCTACTAGCCCCCTGCAAAACTATCTCATCAACCTCCAACAACTCCAGAGGATATGGATCTGTAGCTGCTGTCACTGTACTCGGTGTCTGTGCATCTGACTGCTCCCCCTCAAAGGCTGACCCCAATGTTAGCCGCATATCCATCATAGGCTCAATGTGGGCGCCCATCTGGACCTCACCCAAGGAAATGTCATGCCTGATGTCCATAGTATCCTCCTCTGCTGACTCAGGCTCCATCATATGCTGCTCTGGTTGAATCGTCACAAGTGATTCATCACCCAGAGTATCACCTATACAGTCCCCTGACTGCTCACCCTGCACACTAGAACATAGCTCTGGTCTACTGTCATCATCATCTCTGCATGGCTGCTCTCGCTCCCCAGAAGCATCCTCATATGATCCCATGGACTCATCTGAAGAAGAGTCCTCATCCTGGCATTTAGAAGGAACGTCTACCTGCTCTACCTCTGCCACCTCATCTGCATCTCTCAAACATGAGTGATCAGGCCCCCAAGGTTCTTTGCAAATGAAGCAAAGTCCCTTCCTCCTCAACTCATTTCTGCTGCCTGACCCACCAAACTAGAGCAGCTCCTCCCTGGTCAACTGTCTCCTGAATAGCCCAATATTCTGCTCAACCAGCCCTTGGGCTAGCTCATAAGCAGCAGGTGAGACCAACTACTCTCTCCTCCAAATGCTCAACAACCGGGTCTGCAATTCTCGGCCAATGGTCTCATGGTCTCTCAGACATGATGACAAGATGGTCTACATGTGTGTTATGACAGTACCAGTATGATGTCTCCTAATGTTGAAGAAGCATCGGAACATCTGCAAAATCAGGTCATCACACCCAAGGTCAATCATGATGACATAAGTCTTGATTGTGGCCATACTCCATAAAATCTCAAGCTTCTTCCCGAAGGTAGAGCCTGCGCTGTTGTCCAAATCCTGAAAAGCCTCTACAATCAATCTCATAATCTGACTCATAACATCATCATTGTATGGAGCTATAGGTGCAGTCAACTTCATGATGTTACAGAGACAAGTTGCAACTGGAAGTGTGACCCCTTCACAAGGTTCCTCCAAGAATTTGGGCTGTATAAGAGCAAGCATAGCTGGTTTTAGAGCCCAAATTACTTTCTTCCCTTCTTCTTGGCTTATTTTGGATAGAAGTTCATTAAGCTCATCAAGTTTGGACAGAACTCTCCATGTCATCTTCATGTGTTTCAAATCTGTCCCAAGTGCAAGGATTTTGTGACCAATCCCCAATTCTTCCTGCAAATCTTTTGGCTGTCCTTTTTGAAGGATGGCATAAATTCCTCTTGAAAAGGGTCTGCTGTGTGGTTTTGTTTTCTGGTCTTTTGTTGCATGGTGGTTTAAAGAACCAACTTCTATTTTTATTTTCATCAATCTGTTTAGGAATTCTTCCATGGTTCAACCAGTGATGTGGTCACTGTTATTTTCTGAGTTTAGTGCATTTTTCTGTGGTATTCTGGTGAATGAGTGACAAGATGACTTTCAGAATTTTTGACCCATTCAGTGCAATCTTCAGCAGTGCAATCTTAAACAATAAGACTCATGGCATATACAAGTCACTTCAATATTGTCAACAAGACTATCATCCTCACATCTGTCCTTGGAGAATAATATAACTATACACTAGGTAGGCTCAGTTATTCCTATAATCACTCCGCACATTTTATTCACACATTCTAGTAACAACAATGCAGGCTTTGACCCTCACTGGTTCGAATACAAGGCAGTGACATCTTCTCACACTCAGATGGACAGGACAAGGGCAATAACTAACGCTGGTATACATGTAGAAGTGACGCTGCTACAGGAATATATAACATGGTCCACTTGAGGTGATATTCTAGCACTGGTATGTGGTTGCTGTCAGCAGAAATATGTGATGCGCCAAGACTACAAGCTCTCCCACTGTCAACTCGGGCTTCTTATCTCTTTGTCGTCTAATACTATTAAAATTAGCCTTGAAAGAGTCGTATGCCGATCTTTTACTCAAAATTCTTTTGTGCAATAAGGATATATGTAAAAGCCAACGCAATTTGGAACTTCTGTTCTTCAAGAAGTTGTAACTGGAGTTCAACACAATCGACCCTTTGAAGAGCTTCTTTTGGGTAATGCACCATTATAAAATCATCTGGATTATTCTCAATAACAAACCCATAGAGGTATAGCAATTCCTCATTGCCTTTATTACCATAGCTTATTCGTATCTCTTCCTCAGCAACGTACGCAACATTTGGGCCAGCTGTGAGATTCATTGAAAAAGGAACTTCACTTATTGATCCATTCTCATCATCTATTTCCCACAATGCTTTTCCTTTTGGATCATGGTTACAAAAGTCGATGCCTGGGACTAACCTGTCAACCCAAACAGTTGATGATTGCTCAGATACTATATCTGCACAATCTCTGGTATCTGAAACATAACTACCTTGAGCAGGACTAGTATCTTCAGTTGCAATCTTTGATGCTGACAAGCTGAAATGATTTTCTTGTAGGCATCTAGATTCAAGTTGTACTGGTGGCTGAGAAGGGAACACAGAAGACTGCGAACAGGGAATGTTTAAAGCTCGAGTCCAAAATATAGAATTTGCCCCCGAATTTGTCTCCCGACAGCGGCAATATGATGGATCTCGACCCTCTGTTGAACGCGCCTGTCAACCAAGCGTTACGCACGAGCCTCTTTTACGCACTAGCCAGAAACCACTGTAATTGAACGCCGTCACCTTCAGACTCCGGGCGTCGACACCAGTGGCGTCGATCACGGGAATTATGGATCCCGATTAAATAAACTGGCTGCCACCATAATAAAATCTGTTCTCCGATAAGTATCTCATGCCTCTGACTCACATTAACACCGCCGCTGAAAATTCAGCCTCCCGAACCAGCAAATTCGGCCACTCTTTCACTGCAAAATTGATTTTTATTTTTATTTTTTCTTTTCACACCACAGAGTAAACACGACCCCTTCAGTAATTTTCTCAAAGAATGATAAAGATTCGATCTCTTGTATAATTCGGCGGGATAAATTTTGGCCTTCAAAAGAGTCGTAATCGACTATGACAATTGAAATGGCGGCTTTGCAGAATAATCGGCTCCTAATCAAATGGACAGGGACTTGACATTCATGTTGTCATCAAAGAGGAACACGTCGAAAGAATGGACTACCTCTATGCCTTTGCAGGTCGACCCTCTTGCCTTTGGAGATTTTTACGGCTCCAAAAATAATTCACCCAACTCTGTGGGACCCCGCATAAATTTTGCGGCCCACTTAAGAATAATATGCCATGACTTCATGAAAGGAATTCTTCTACAAAATAATGACTTCAGCAAAATTAGAAGAAATCTTGAAACCCTTGAATTTCCTCTCGCAAAACCTTCAATAACCACTGCAATACAATAACCACTGTACTACAATACGATTCCATTTTTTTCCTTTTTGAATAATCTGCAGCTGCTTGAAAACTCGACCCCTTGACAAAATGATTTCAACTTTTGGGTCTTGCGGTATTTCTGAGATAGATTTTCTCACAAACCCTCTATTTTACTGAAGTTGATCCATAATGAGCCCGCAGGCTGAGCCAAAACCAGTGCTCTGCTACCACTTAATATCTCCAAATGGGATATTTTACTGAATTTGCATAAATTTACTTAAATCCCAAATTATACCGAAAAATCAACATTAATTCAACAAAAGATTGCCATGTAAAATTAAACACATAAATACTGCAATCGAATACCAGGTAGAACAGAAGAATCTCAGCTTTTATTATAACTAATAAGAGGGGTTTACATATAGATCTAACCCAGAAAGAGCTGAGATAGAAAACTGGCCACCAAGATAAGTTGTTGAACGTCGCTGGCCACTAAACTGAACTGCTACACTCTCCCTCCGGCAACAGCTGTCACTGAACCCATTGAAAATGATGAAGCCCAAGTTGAGGATCTGAATGATCCTCACACCAAACTCTGAAGCTCTGTGAAACTTCTAAGTGAAGTCTCCTCAAGAGAGTTGGGTTTTCGTCGAACACTCTCACAAATCACCCGAGGGTTTCCGTCCTGGGGCTACGGCTAAAGTAGAGAACCACGTCCTCAAACCTCTCATACACAAGCAAATGATCTACTCCAAAGATATCTCCCAATGGCCTCCTCCCTTTCTTTTATAGATCCCTTGGAGCCTTCTAAAGCATTATTTTATTATTATTTTATTCATGGAGCACTTTTTCCTTTTATTAAAATATTCCTTTTTAATGCAGAAAAGGGTAAATCGGCTACCACGCCTCCTCTGGTCACTGAAATCTGTGTCTAACTATCCCATCGTGTAGGTCTCCTCGTCCCGGTTCCAATGAGCTATATTACACTAAGGTGTTCCATCGTGTATTCCTCCCGAAATTCCACCTTGAGCATAATCAGCTGAGTTAAGCCCATAAATAACTCAAAATTCCGAAAGTTATCGGAATGCATCGGAACGAAAGCCAAACTGCTCGGATGATGGAATATATCAAGCAAATGCCTCCGAACACCATGAAAACTCCTCAAAACTCCTCCGAAAAGCTCCTGAGCCAGTAACACCCGATATGTACATATGACACATGCGCTCCTAACTCACGGAAGACCTGACAGCCACATCGTAGGTGTCACCAAAAATGGGAATATTACAGGCACAATGTTGAAGGAGGCATTAGAGATACAACCCATGATCCAATTGATGAAGGAAAGGGGGGAACCAATATGAAGTAGGATGAGTTGTAAGTAGGTCCAGTAGGTGCAATCAAAGGCCTTAGCTAGGTCAATCTTGAGGATGTTGCTCTTGAGACTTTTGAGCTTGATAGAGTGCAGGACTTCCTGAGTAGTGCCTATAGCTTCATGAATTTGACTCTGGTTAAGGAAGGTAAATTGTTCCTTGGATATGTGCTAAGGTAAAATGGGCTTAATGCGGTTGGCAATGATCTTATATATGATCTTGTAGATACAATTGCAGAGAGATATGGGTTGGTAGTCATTGAAGGATAAGGGTTTATCAATCTTGGGTATGAGGGCTATGAAAGTAGCATTGAAACCATCATAAAGACGACCAGTTGTTCGGCTCTCTTCGATGACTTGGAGTCGGCCCCTCCCAATGTCTTCAAAGAAAGTGAGATAGAATTCAATGGGCCAGCCATCCGGACCAGGGCTCTTGTCCTTCTCAAACCATTTTAACACCGCTTCAACTTCCCCTAAGGACACCGGTGCATTTAAATTTTCAATATCGTCACCCTCCATGAATTTGTGCATGGACCTTGCTATTTGAATTATTTCTGAAATATTTTCAACCCTAGGGTCCCTGTAGAGATGGGAGAAATGCCTAATCCCCATACCCGCAAGTTACGCATGATTTTTGGTCATCCTTCCAGCCTGGTCCCTCAGTGCCCAGATTGTATTAATACACCTTTTGCCTTCTGCACATTGTTGGAAGAATTTATTGTTGTCATCTCCCGCTTTGAGCCAAATGGCCCTACTTTTGAGTCTCCACTCTTCCTCATGTTTCCTTAACAATTTGGCTTTCTCCATTTCTAGATGAAAGAGATGATCCTTGGCCTCAGTAGTCTAGAAGCCAAGGCCATCCGAACCCATCAAAATCTCTAACTCATATGTATTGTGTTTATGGTTTTTTCAACCAATCAACTTGTTTATCCCTTTTGCAAATGTGTTGAGCAAGATTGTGTGCATACTTATTATGAGGCTTTTCTGATGGCTTCCATTAATAGAGTGAAGAATAAATACAATATTATCAGTGATATTTCACAAAAACACAATCTCAAATCGAGTACATATGAAGCGATCTGGGATGGGTGACCTCCCAGGAAGTCCTGGTTACCGGGTGCAAGCCCCGAAAGTGATGATTGACGCTATGTGATTAATTTCACTAGTTTCAATCCCACTTCTTCACTTGTGTGAGCATCACCCAATGCAATGAGTGCTAAGTGGATTATTCAAAAATCATGAGGAATTAGTCAGTGACGACTACCTCTCATGGAAATGGTCATAGATGAATGACTTACTTAACGCAGTTGAATTCCAAAAAATGATATCTAATATAATGCACTGCAAAAACCCCTCAATACTCGAGTACATTTGTGTTGAAACGTTTCTATGTTTTCCCTTTCATTTAATTGCCACAAAAGTTTGCTTGTTGCACGAATTCATAAAGTTAGCACAATCGACCATAGGAGGGTTATGTATATAAAATGTTGCCTTAGGAGACCTTGAGAAGCGTTGCTCGAGAAGTATATCAATATGTAACAAAGAAAACAAATTGGGGAAACCAAATCAGAAAAGAGTATGATTCTTAAATCTTTAAACAAGCTGATACTAGACTGGGCAAATTGGACAAATCAAAATGATTGTAATATCCCAAAGGGAAAAATTATCATTGGGATTGAAAGGAGCACATAACAAAATTTGTATTCTAGCTAGTATCACAATCTTCCCTAAATTTTTCAAACAGAGGTAATATTGAATACTTAGACAGAATAAACAAGTAGCTATTCCCACCAACAACTCATACACATGAAGCCAATCCATGGATGAGAGCTTTTATAATAAGAGGTTGTAATAGTAGGTTGTTCCAAGGTAGAGTTGGTAGAATTAGATCCAGATTTCTTCGTCTTTTCCTTTTGTACGGACACATATTGACTTGCCTTTTTTTCCTGCCTGGGCAAATTGGACAAATAAAAATTATTGTAATATCCCTTATAGGGAAAAATTATCCTTGGGATTGAAAGGAGCACATAACAAAATTTGTATTCTAGCTAGTATCACAATCTTCCTTCATCTTTTTGCAAACAGAGATAATATTGAATGCTTAGACAGAATAAACAAGTAGCTATTTCCACCAACAACTCATACACATGAAGCCAATCCAACAGTACATAATGGGTTATCAACCCACAGTCCTTCCAATATCACACTAATCTTTATTTACACAACAATTGCTAGCAAATCCTACTGTCTTAATACTATTGGTCTGACCTTAGAACCAACCTCAGTAATCAGCCAGACATGCTGCCTGTTTATTGCCACAGTCAATTCAGCCGGACTTTGTCTTGACACAGATTATGCCACAGAGATGTTTGAGGTTGCAAACAAACCTCAGGGACGCCACACTGCTACAGACCCGCCTTAGGAATGACGCTGTTGTGACAGAGATAATCAGCGACCAAAGAATTGCTCATGTAGGGTCCACAGTCATCAACAGGGCCTCAAGGGATATTCCCCCACCACAGATTTGACCTTACTGGTGTGCCACTGCCATAAGGAATCCTCCAGAAGTGGCCTGCAGCCACAGTAGGGTCTATTCAAACCCTCACTGTCATAGAGGGACCCTTCAAGGGAGATCTGTTGTCATAATTGAGCCTTAAAAGCCCCTGGCTGCCTCAGATCTAGCCCGGAAACTTTGCTGCCAAAGATTTCACCCCAGAAATTAATGTGCTGTCACAAGAAACCACCCGCAAGATGAGCTGCTGCCTTTGGTAGAGTGACAGAAACCCTCACTGCCCCAGATTTGATCTTAGGAACCTTTCGCTGCTTCAGACCCAGCCTCAGAAACCTGTGTTGCTTTGGTCCTAGCCTCAGAACCCTTCGCTGTCTCAGATCTAGCTTCAGATAATGCCACAGTGATATTCCGCGGCCTGGATCATACCCTAGAATCCTCGCTATCACAGACTTGTTGCATCAGAACCCTTGTCACAAGATAGATGAATGCTGCCTTAGAAATTAATCTAAACAAAGTAGAGAGAAAGGATTGGCTAAGGTGGAATCTTTCACCACCGAAACCAATAAGAGAAAAAGAGTCTTAAAACTCTCCAAGATCCTCAGCTAAAAAATCAGAAAGATCCACCATCCATGGTCATTAAAATGATTCTCCTCTCCTTTTTATAGATTCCCTTTGAAGTCTTCCCTCCTAAATTTGAATTTAAATGCCTAACAAGTTCCCCCCACATTTGCCCCAATTTTTGCTTTTATTGTAAGTTTTCCTCCATTTACCCCAAATTATCTAATGTTACCCTGATAACATTAAATAATGTGTTTCCCCCTTTACAATTGACTATAGTGTGCGGGGTTAGATAGGCTAACTCGTCCTGCCTTGGGCAATTTAATTAGAAGAGATTTCCCCTTACAATTGACTATAGCTTGCAGGGTTAGATAGGGCTAATTCGCCCTGCCTTGGGCAATTTATTTAGAAGAGGACATTACAATGGTGTAGCATAAAACTCCTTTAGTTCAAAGCAATGATTAGTAGGGAAGAGAGCATTGATTATTCAAGCCTTGATGTTTTGACTTGGATATTTGAAAAAAGGCAAACAACTTTGCTTTATACAAATACTGATTTGGTCGATCCTTACAAGATGACAAGTTGTAGACACTTCAATGTACATGTTCAATTTCAATTATGTGCGGTATCTTGAACATATAACAAACATGCAATTACATCTTTAACTAAAAAACATGTGAATTAACCGTGCGATTACTATATCTCAATTATCTCAATTAAAGGAAAAGATAAAAACATTGCCCTTCAAATAAATTTAAAAAAAAATATAACATATGAATCACTTACATGAATTGAAAACACAACAGATAATCAGGGAATAATTTTGAGAAGCGGGGTAACATTCGAAAATAGCTAATCAAATTATTGAAAGTCCCTTTTTCAATTACTCTATAGATAGTCTCATCATCTTGCCGACTAATAGACATGTTTGCGTGACAAAGTAGATTTTAATCTTGATATAAGAAACGATTCTCTGATACTTGTTAGTTTTAGTGTTTTAAAATAGATGAAATTGCTTTTATGTTTAAATATTTGTTCTGTTCAAGTGTTTCGCTGAGGGTGAAAGAAATTTATAGGAATGGAATATGAACAATGGTGATTGGAAATGCATAAGATAAGATAAGATAATTATATTAATGTCCAACGAATGACCACAAAAGTAGGTCAATGGGACTGCAGAGTACTATGATGTCGATGCAAGGAGGAGTACCAAAAGGTATCCTATATAAAGAGCAAGAAGTAAGAAATAAAGCAAGAAAACATAATGCCTACCAAAATGAGGAAAGTCCTGGACTCCAAGTGCAGAGGACACAAGATAATGGTCCACTAAATCTCTCTCCTAACACTCAAAGTCAAATGCAAAAACCTCAAGATGGAGTGTTGTCCCGAGGGAGGGCTAGGGGAGGATCTGGAGCCTCTGTTACGCCGCTGCCGAGAAGAAGTGATATGTCGCTGATGACTGGGCGATCTCAACTCCCTGCTAGTAAGAGATCTGGTCCGGTAATGACTCAGGGATCCCTGTGCTAGGGGGATGGCCCCTATAGCCCGCACTAATCTAGAGTTTGAGGCAACAATGTTATTAAATTGTCGCTCTGTGCCTCTTGCTGACGAGAGCACTGTAAAATATGACGTAATCCACTGCACAGGATCTGCTATAGGAGGCGGCTGGAGAATCTGTGTGTGAAGTCTCGTGGCCTCCTATATGTACAAGGCTAGACATCTCTGGTCTGGGAATCGAAAGAAGCTAGATAAGCTCTGGCTCCCTCTGAAAAAGCAATGGAATCTCCCACGAATCTCATAGTAAATGGGGCAATGGAAGATGAAGTGTTCCTCCGACTCAGTCTCTCGGAGGTGGCACAACTAGCAAATCCTATCTAATCGTGAAATCTGATGGTCAGTCTCAATCCACAGTTTATGAGAACCTACTCTGATCTGACCCAAGGGAATCTGAAGTGCATGCATCCAATGGCATAGAAAAGTCAACAACAAAAGGGAGTGTGTAAAACTTTCGAAGGAGGGGAAAAGAAAATCAAAATTAAATTACATGTGTAATACGTCTAAGGGTTGACACTTAATTAATATCATGAAGAACAACACATAAGTGCAAAATTGCAAATAGAGTGGAAGATGAAAACCCAAGTAATCAACCGTTCTGTCAAGAACATTGATATGTGATGCAGAGCTCAAAACTTTGCATAAAATCTGATGTCATTCTAATTGAGGATGTTTGATGCATAGTGGTCCAGATGTAAAGATCACCTTCCAAACCTCTTCCCCTCCACCTGAAGGACACAGTCGCTTCCCTTCACCAAATCTAAGAAGCTATTACTCACGCCCTGTGCATATAAAGAAACCCTGGTATCTGTGAATATGAAATTTCAAACCCTTATTTCTATTTAAACATTGCCCCTAAATCCATATAAAGGCAATGCCAAGTCTATTGGTTCAATCCCATAGCCATTTTCTCTACATCAGCGAACTTCTCTAGTCGACTTCGAACAGATGGCTAGGCCAAATTCTTTTTCGTGCTTTCTCTTGGAGCGAGTGCCACAACCCCTTTTGAAGACCTCCTCATTTGCCTTGATAACCAAAAACTTGAACATCTCTCTCTCTGGCCAAAATCATATTCCTTCCAAAATTCATTAACCATCCATTGCCATGTGATTAGCTCCTAGTTTCACTTGTGAAGGTGAATCATGGTTATCAAGAGAGATGGAGGTGACACCATGCAGGCATGCAGAGGTCGAATCCATGCAGGCATGCTGAGCCATCTGCCATGCAAAGATGCGGAGTGAGAGGAAGGTTAGGTGAGTGCTCTACACTCCACTTTCCTCTGCATTCCAAACTAATGTGAACATGATGATATGTGCTGCCTTCGCAATACTTGTTCCCTCTATAGTCTTGCTTCCTCCACATTCAAAAATAATGCAAAAGTGCAGGTCCATGTGCTTCGTCCACGTCACTAGTTCCCTCTGCATTCTTGCTTCCTTCATATTCCAAACTTTTAAAGAAAAGCTTTGAAGACATTGCAAGGGTACTTTCACCCTGAAAGGGTGAAAACAAAAAACCAAAAAGTAAAAAGTGAATGAATTCAACTTTTTTATTATTCTATATCTGTGGAAGACCCTACAAGAGTTTTTTTTTTTTTCTAGAAGTGAATGAACATAACTTTTCTGATGCTTATTTTCCATGCAATGAGGTAAATTTCCATTCTAAATCATTCTTTTTTTTGAAATTATGATGATCAAAACCTTATCAAAGTGGGTTAAAACTCAAGTAAAGTTCCATTATGAAAGTTTCAATCAATGAAGAGATTCTTCTAGCAAAATTATCCCTGACTTTGGGGAAAGTTTTGACCAAAAGATGGTTGAGTTTGTAGTATGTACACCTTTTAACTAGATCCATTTTCATCCAAGATAGCTTTTTGATTCAATATTTACAGTGAGACCCTTATGAATTTGGAGAGAGGAGATATTACATTCGTAGAAGACATCACAAGACAGATGAAAGGATACTTCATTACCTTCCTATATCCATTCAAATGATGAACAGATACAAAACACACTTTTCCAATCATCATCAATTTGATTGAAAAAATTCCATGCTTTCAACTGATTTAACGTGTTTCAGGGTTTAGTAAGAATCTGGGTCGATTAGATAAAACCAAAACCCCTTTGAGCATGGTGAAACCATGATTCAAGTGGAACCACAGGAGAACCTTGATTTCAACTAGAATACATCATTGAAAACTTGTGGGTTTCAAAAAAAAATTTAAAGTGTAATTTGACTTGACCAAGACCCATGAATTTCACCAAGTCTTAGCTGAGCTTCATACTTGACCCTAAACTTGCCACTTGGCAAGACTCTACCAGACTTAGGCTAGGCTTGGCCAAAGTATATACTGAGTTGTATTTTGTAATTTCCCAAGTCGACCCATGAGTTTCACCAAGTCTTAGCTGAGCTTCATACTCGACCCTAGACTTGCCACTTGGCAAGACTGGGGCTAGACTAGCCAAAGTATATTCTGAGTTGTGTTATATTCTGACTCGTTGAGTGCTAGGCCAACTGAGTCTTTGCTAAATGCTTGACTGTGACAACTTTAATTTTTCAGGCCAACTGAGTCTTTGCTAAATGCTTGACTGTGACAACTTTAATTTTTTATGCATACCCTCTCAGAGAATGTATAGGAGTAACACTGTCTTCATCAATTATATATGGAGAATTAAATATAGTCTCACTACACTTTTGTATCATATGTATTGTTTGTGTTTATGGTTTTTTCAACTAATCAACTTGTTTATACAGTATACTTTTTGTGATTGTGTTGGGCAAGATTGTGTGCTTTTGTGATGGTTTCCATTAATAAAGTGAAGAATGAATAGAAGATTATCAGCCATATTCGCAATAACACAATCTCAAATAGAGTACATGTGTTGAAACGTTTCTACTTTTTCCCTTCATTTTTTAATTGCAACAAAAGTTTGCATGTTGCAGGAATTCATCAAGGTAGCAGTCAACCATACGAGGGTGATGTATATAAAATGTTTCCCTAGGAGACCTTGAGAAGCATTGCTGGAGAAGTATATCAATATGTAACACAGAAAACAAATTGGGCAAACCAACACGCTGATATTAGACTGGGCAAATTAGACAAATCAAAACGGTTGTGATATCCCTTAGAGGAAAATTACCTTTTGGGTTGAGAGGAGCACATAACAAAATTTGTATTGTAACTAGTATCACAATCTTCCTTCATTTTTTGCAAACAGAGATAATATTGAATGTTCAGACAGAATAAACAAGTAGCTATTTCCACCAACAATCCAACAATTCATACACATGAAGCCAATCCAACACTACATAGACTAGCCAAAGTATATTCTGAGATTTATTTTGTAATTGCCCAATCTTTCCCAAGTCAGTGAGTCTTTCTGACTCGTTGAGTGCTAGACTAACTGAGTCTTTGCTAAGTTTGTCTGTGACAACTTTGATTTTTCATGCATAACCTCTCAGAGAATGTACAGGAGTAACACTGTCTTCAATCAATTATATATGGAGATTTAAATATAGTATGGCCATTAACGTGTCCATGTATGCTCAATAACACTGCACTTTTGTATCATATGTATTGTGTTGGTGGTTTGTTCAACTAATCTACTTGTTTATGCTTTTTGCAATTGTGTTGAGCAAGATTGTGTGCTTTTGTGATGGTTTCCATTAATAAAGTGAAGAATGAATACAAGATTATCAGCCATATTCACAATAAGACAATCTCAAATAGAGTACATGTGTTGAAACGTTTCTACTTTTTCCCTTCATGTTTTTAATTGCAACAAGAGTTTGCATGTTGCAGGAATTCATCAAGGTAGCACAGTCGACCATAGGAGGATGATGTATATAAAATGTTGCCTTGAGAGACCTTGAGAAGCATTGCGGGAGATGTATATCAATATGTAACAAAGAAAACAAATTCTGCAAACCAAATCAGAAAGGAGTATGATTCTTCAAACACGCTGATATTAGACTGGGGAAATTGGACAAATCAAAACGGTTGCAATATCCCTTAGGGGAAAATTACCTTTAGGATTGAGAGGAACACATAACAAAATTGTATTCTAACTAGTATCACAATCTGCCTTCAATTTTTGCAAACAGAGATAATATTGAATGCTCGGACAGAATAAACAAGTAGTTATTTCCACCAACAATCCAACAGTACATAATGGGTTATAAACCCAGTCCTTCCAATATCACACTAAAGTTTAGATTCACGACAATTGGCTACCAAATCCTACTGTCCTAATTCTATTGGTCTGACCTTACAACTAGCCTCGGCAATCAGCCAGACTCGCTGCCTCTTTACTGCCAAAGTCAATTCAGCCAGACTCGCTGCCTCTTTACTGCCAAAGTCAATTCAGCCAGACTTTCTCTTGCCACAGATTGTGCCACAGAGGTGTTTGAGACTGCAAACAAACCTCAGAGACGTCCCACTGCCACAGACCTGCCTTTGGAATGATGCTGTTGTCACAGAGATAATCAGCTGCCAAAGAATTGGTCATGTATGGTCCACAGTCATCAACAGGGCCTAAGGGGATATTCCACCACCACAGATTTGACCTTATTGGTGTGCCACTGCCATAAGGAATCCTCCAGGAGTGGCCCGCGACCACAGTAGGGTCTATTCAAACCCTCGCTATCACAGGGAGATCCTTCAAGGGTGATCCATTGTCACAATTAAGCCTTAAAAGTCCCTCGCTGCCTCAGATCTAGCCCAGGAAACTTTGCTGCCAAAGATTTTACCCTATAAATTGATGTGTTATCACAAGAAACCACCCTCAAGATGAGCTGCTACCTCAGGTAGAGTCACAGACACCCTCGCTGCCTCAGATTTGATCTTAGCAGCCTTTTGCTGCTTTAGTCCTAGCCTCAAAAACCTTTGCTGCTTCAGTCCTAGCCTCGGAACCCTTCACTGTGCCAGTCACAGATCCGGCCTCAGATAATGCCACTGTTATTCCGCAACTTCGATCATGCCCTAGAATCCTCACTATCACAGACTTGCTGCCTCAAAACCCTTGTTGTCACAAGATAGATTAATGTTGCTTCAGAAATTAATCTAGATTCTAAACAAAGTAGAGAGAGAATTGGCAAGGAGGAATTTTTCACCACATTTATTTCTAAATCAAATATCTAGATTTTGTATACCCAATGTCTTCTCAAATCTACATTTAGATAATGTATGATCTTCTCCCAATTATTTTTGAATAAAATATATATATTCATATCTACTTTTGGATAAGATATGGTAAGAAAGTCAAGGTTAATAAATTAAGAGGATGAGGTTGTAGTCATGGAATTAATGGTAAGTAGTTGAGGTGGATGAGAAGAAGATACATAAAAGGGAAGGAGGATGAGTGGACAGGGGGATCCTTGATCTTTGTTTTGTCATTGGAGGAATTTATTTTGGAGGAGAAATATGGAGAAGAGAAGAGAGAGAATGAAGAGAAGATAAGAGCAATCAAACTTGGATCTATTGGAGGGTGTTGATTCTAACTTGGACACGCTACAGCTGGTTGGACTTGGGCTCAGAGGGCTAGGGATCATGTGGAGGTTCGCTGGGCTAGGAAATCATTCCTAGTTGGCTAGGAGGTAAATCCAGTTGGGTAGCCCAGCATGGGCGTCTCAACAAAAACAGAAAGCTCTTAACCAAGCAATTGATACAGGTATTCTTCGATTGTTGATTACTTATGTAAAATTTCTGCAATGAAATTTCTTACTCATTTAATATGTTGCAAATGAATTTTACTTGTATGTTTTCATCAAATAAATGTTGAGCTAGAAATAAACTATTTTCCTTCTTATTGTGTTTAATTAAAAAGATAAATTTGGTTTAGTTAGAAGACCTAACTAAACTTATTCCCAAAGGTAACCAGGGTTTAAACCATGCTCTGATACCATGTGTGAGGACCTAGCCAAGGTCTTCTAACTAAGCCAAATTTATCCTTTTAACTAAACACAATAAGAAGGAAAATAGTTTATTTCTAGTTCAACATTTATTTGATGATAACATGTAAGTAAAATTCATTTGAACATATTAAACAAGTAAGAAATTTCATTGCGGAAATTTACATAAGTAATAAACAATTGAAGAATACCTGTATCAACTTGGTTAAGATGCTTCCTAATTCTGTTGAGACGCTTCTGCTGAGCTACCCGACTTGATTTACCTCTCAACCAACTAGGAATGATTTCCTAGCCCAAGGAACCTCCACAGGCTCCCTAGCCCTCCGAGCCCAAGTCTAACCAATTGTAGTGTGTCCAAGTTAGAATCAACACCCTCCAATGGATCTAAGTTGGATTCCTCTCATCTTCTCTCCATTCTCTCCCTTCTCTACTCCACATTTATACTCCAAAATAAATTCCTCCGATGTCAAAACAAAGACCAAGGATCCCCCCTCTCCTCTCATCCTCCATCCCTTTTATGTATCTTCCTCTCATCCACATCAACTACTTACCATTAATTCCATGACTACCACCTCATCCTTTTAATTTATTAACCTTGACTTTCTTACCATATCTTATCCAAAAATAGATATGAATATAGATATTTTATTCAAAAATACTCCTTCCCTTTTATGTATCTCCCTTTCCTCCACCTCAACTACTTACTATTAATTCCATGACTACAACATCATCCTTTAAATTTATTAACATTGACTTTCTTACCATATCTTATTCAAAAGTAGATATGAATATAGATATTTTATTCAAAAATACTCCTTCCCTTTTATGTCTCTTCCCTTCATCCACCTCAACTACTTACCATTAATTCCATGACTACCACCTCATCCTTTTAATTTATTAGCATTGACTTTCTTACCATATTTTATCTAAAAGTAGATATGAATATAGATATTTAATTCAAAAATAATTTGGGGAAGATCATACATTATCTAAATGTAGATTTGATAAGACATTGGGTATACAAAATCTAGATATTTGATTTAAAAATAAATGAGAGAAGACCATACATTTTCTAAAAAATGATTTGAGAAGACCAATTGGGTATACAAAATCTAGATATTTGATTTAGAAATAAATGAGAGAAGACCATACTTATTATTTGAGAAAAAAATTTAGAAATGAAATAACAAATAATAAAATTCATATCAATAAAATTAAATTAAATTAAAAATTCACAAGTGTAGATATTACTCAAAAATTATAAGTCATTATTTATAGATTAATTAAACACTAATCAAAATTTGCCTTGTAGGATCAAGTGGGGCATTACAATTCTAAACAAAATAGAGAGAAAAAATTGGCTAGGAGGAATCTTTCACCACAGGAACCAATAAGAGAAAAGGGGTCATTTGCTCATCAACTCATCACACATTCTCTTATTGAAATCTGATTGGTTTGATAGCCTTTGGAGGCCTTTTTCCCCTCACACATGTGGAGCTAAAGCTGCTGATTTCTGCAGATCTGTTTAGGGCTTTCTCGCTGCGACGTTGACCAGCGTTGACTGTGGTCAACCCTTGGCCGTTTGACCTCAAATCTCTGCCAAAATTCCAATTTTGAGACGTTGTACTGCTGGGCACTAAAATCAAAGAAATCAGAGATGTTTGACCGAAGCCTTAATCTGTAGCATTGACTTTCTGTCGTTGTTCTGCGTTGACTTTGGGTTGACCAACATTCACTGGTGATGAGCTGTCTTTGAGGGTTGTGGGTGTGATACTTGGAGGATTGGCTGACAGAGAAAGTCTTTGTTGGTTGAAGCATCATGTTGACTGTCATAGCGCACAATATCTCATATCTTTGCTAGACAAAAGGAATTGTAAATCTTATCTATATTATTGGCTTGTCTTCTGTTGATCTATTATTGTGTTCTATCATAATTTTACTTTCATGTTTATATGATTGCTATTTTGTATCGGGCCTAAGAAATATTGAAGTAACACTGCATCAAGCATAGAACACCATGGTTATCTAAATTCAACATGGTATCAGAGCTCAGGTGAAGACAAAGTCCAAGCTAGTGTTAGAAGCAATCACTGAAGAAGGAATCCTATCAAGGACAAATGGCCTCCTCAACCTACAGGGGTTTCAAGGCTGATGATAAATTGACTGATAAGTCTGATTATCATGCATGGAAGATGTCCTTGGATTTGGTACTAAAAGATCAAGATGTCATCGACTATGTGCAGGGGAAGATTCAAGAGCCTCCATCAAATGCAGTTGCTGCCACAAAGACGAAGTGTAGAAAGGGGGAAATCAACGCAAAGATGATTATCCGGGATTCTATTCATAAGCAGTTGGTTGCTTTCATTTCTGAGCTAAACACATCTAACGAGATGTATGATAAGCTGGTGAGCATGTTCAGGGCTAGCAATGTTAATAAAATCCTTTTCTTCAAGAATCAATTGAAGAATATCAAGAAGGGCACAGATGAATCTATTCAATCTTATTTTATGAGGCTCACTAAAATCAGGGATAACCGCCTCGCTATTGGTGAAGCAATATTTGATCAAGAGATGGTTCTTAATGCACTTGGAGGTCTCCCCCATGATAGGTATGTATTCAATACCACTATTCTTAATAATAATGTGATTCTTGATTTTGATAAAATATTGACGAGATGCACTCAAGAGGAAACAATAATGATGGAGAGAGATTATCCCCCTAATGGAAATGGAAGTGACCCTACTACCTTCGTCGTTCATGCAAAGAAGAAAAACAATGGTGGCCCGATAAATCAAAACCATGGAAGAGCGGGGCCCAAAGGAAGGAAGGGAAAATGTTACACTTGTAACAAGACTGGTCACTATGCAAGAGAGTGCCCCAATAGAAGGGACTCTCCCAGGGATGATGACAACAACAACTCGAGGGGGAATGGCAATCAAAGGAAAAACAGGTTCTGGCAATCAAAGGAACAACAGGTTCAAGGGAAAAAGGAAGGTTGCCTTTGATCGTAGTGGAAATGGGCAACCTTTCAAGAAGTCAAGAAATTCTAGTTACGATGAGTCTAATGTTATTGATAATAAGATAAATGAACTTATTCTTTGATCTGCCCTCTGTGTTGCATCTCCACCCGACACCCTGGATGTCTGGTTGATTGATAGTGGTGCTTCAAGGCACCTCACTGGTTATAAAGAAGCTCTCTCTGATTTGACTGAGAAGGATACAAATCTGGAAATTATCCTTGGAGATAATGCCACCTATCCCGTGAAAAGGACAGGAACTGTGACCCTCCATATATCTCAAGGTCAAGTCCTCTGATTACAAGATGTGTTATACGTACCTGATTTGAAGAAGAACCTTGTCTCCATTTCGGCAATGGAAGACAAAGGGTTCAAGGTGGCATTCGTTGATGGAAAGGTACGTATCTAGAAGAAGAACTTCCAGGAAGCTCTTTCTATTGGTTTTAGAGTTGATACACTCTACCAGGTTGGAGGAAGTCCATTCGGGGGCATGTCATGTGGTTCAACTCATCAAACAGAGTTATGGCACCTGAGGTTTGCACACCTTCATTATAATAAATAAATTACAAAGCCCTTCCCGAAGCAAGGAAGGTGGTGACAGGGATGCCCAAATTTAGAGATGATCATGAAGGTATATGTCAGGGTTGTGCTGAAAGGAAGCATACAAGGGGACCATTCCCCTCTAGTGTCACAAAGACAATTGATATCTTGCAATTGATACATTCTAATTTATCTGGTATGTTGCCCGTGACATTCCTGGAAGGATGTTCCTATTACATGACTTTTACAGATGACTTCTCCCGCAAGACCTGGATATATTTCTTAACAAAGAAGGACGCAACATTCAAATGGTTTCGTACCTTCAAGGCCTTGGTGGAAAATCAAACTGAGAAGAAAATCAAAGTTTTAAGGACCAACAATGGGACCGAGTATGAGTCAAATGAGTTTAATAACTTTTGTAGAGACGCTGGCATTAAGAAAGAGACCACAACTGCATATACTCCTGAGCAAAATGGTGTTGCTGAAAGACAGAACATGACCATTGTGGAAGTTGTTCGCGCTGTGCTAGGACCAAGGTCTTCCGACGTTTCTATGGGGAGAAGCTGCAAACACTGTTGTGTACATTCAAAATAGATGCCCGCATTCCGCTCTAGACTCCAAAACTCCCAAATAAGTCTTTTCTGGTAAGAAACCCGATGTTTCTCATTTTAGAGTTTTTGGTTGTCCTGTTTTCTTTCATGTGCCAAAAGAAAAGAGAAGCAAGCTAGATGCTTCTGGAAAGAAGGGAATGTTTGTGGGTTACAGTAAAACTTCGAAGGCATATAGAATCTATGTGTCTGGTCAAAGAGAAGTAGAGATATGCCACGATGTAACTTTTGATGAAGATGTTGCCTTCAACAAAGTGAGAAATCCTCCTAGCTCCAAGGAAGACAAAGAAAATGAAGAAGTAGGAAAGCGAGAAGAGCCGAAGGATGAACTGATGCCCGATGTTGAAGGACCTGTGGATCCTATTGATCCACCTTCAAATAAGAGAAGATCCTCATGGCTCAGGGATACTCTCGTAAATGCTGAGAGACACATTGCCCCAAGGGGGACATTCCGTGAAAGCAAGAAGCCGAAGAGATACCCAGGGTATCTACCAGCCATGAGTACGATAGTACAATCTGAGCCTGGATCATTTGAAGAAGCTGTAAAGCATCAAGTTTGGAAGGATGCTATGCACGAAGAATATGAGTACATTATGAAAAATGATGTCTGGGAAGTGGTCATAAGACCAGAGGACAAATCTGCTGTCACCTCGAAATGGCTCTATAAGATCAAGCATGGATCTGATGGAAGTGCTCAAAAGTACAAGGCAAGATTTGTTGCCCGAGACTTCTCTCAAAAAGAAGGCATAGATTATGATGATATATTTGCACCTGTGGCCCGCTATAGTACCATCCAATCTATCATTGCCCTTGCTGCTATGCAAGGATGGAGTCTACATCATATGAATGTGAAGACCGCTTTTCTGCATGGTTCTATGAAGGAAGATGTGTAGGTGGAGCAACCTTTGGGGTTCGAAGTCCGAGATAGAAAACCCATGTATGCAGGTTGAAGAAAGCCCTCTATGGGTTGAAGCAAGCCTCAGGGCTTGGTATGAAAGGATAGATAGCTACTTGATGAAGTTGGGCTTCACTCGAAGCACTGTTGATCCGAACCTTTATTTTAAGGTTGATAGAGAAAAGCCTCTCATTCTGGTTCTCTATGTGGACGATCTCTTCCTAACAAGTGTTGACCCTCTCATTCATCAATGCAAGAGGGAGCTAGCTTCCGAGTTTGAGATGAAAGACCTAGGATTGATGCATTACTTCCTAGGCTTGGAGGTCTAGCAGAGGGCAGGCAAGATTTTCCTTTCTCAAGGAAAATATGTCGTGAAGCTGCTGGAGAGATTTGGTATGGTAGACTGTAAATCTATGTCGATACCGATGTAACTCAAATTTAAGAAGTTGTGTGGAAAACGATGTTGGGCCCGTGCTGGCAAATCCTACCTAGTATCGACAACTCATGGGGGCGTTGATGTTCCTAATGAACTCTCGTCCAAACGTATGTTTTGCAATGAACACTTTGAATCAACATATGGTTGATCCTCATCACATTCACTGGATTGGTGCCAAGAATCTATTAAGATATCTTCGAAGCACAATCAACCATGGGCTGAGAAACACTCCATGGATATACTGATGTTGATTGGGCTAGCAGTGTGGTGGATCGCAAGAGCATATCTGGATGTTGCTTCACCTTGGGTTTTGCTTCAATACCTTGGATGAGCATGAAGCAGAAGTCAGTGGCTTTGAGCACCGCTGAGGTCGAATACATTGCAACGAGTATGTCCTGTTGTGAAGCTATTTGGTTGTGAAAACTCTTCAATGAGTTGTTTGGACATGTGCTAGATACCATTGTTATCCTTTGTGATAACCAGAGTGGGATTCGTCTTTCTGAGAATCCCGTGTTGAACGATCGATCCAAGCATATTGATATCAGGCGGAATATTATACAGCAAGGCGTTGTAAGGCTCGATCATATAGGAACTGATGAGCGGGTCATGGATATTTTCACGAAGCCCCTGGAGAAGGTCAAGTTCCTAACCTTCCGTGAGAAGCTTGGAATCGTGGAAATACCCTATTCTAAGGGTCCTGCTTGAGTTGGAATATGAGCTCTGGGAACTCCAAGGGGCTTGGGGATCGCTTCTTGGAGCTATAAGCACACATGGGGCTAGGCTTGCCGAACCTTGTTGTGCTTCTACCCCACCGTTATGATATTGAGTTGGTTCACCTCTCTTTGATCTATGCCTCATACGCATCCTATCCATGGAGTTTCGGACTCATGGAAAGTACCTCTCATTTGGCCAATGAGGAGGGAAATGTTGATAGAGACCAATAGCAAGACCGATGGACGCATCAGAGACTGTCGTACTCTCTATGTCTAGGATGGCACGTGTCCAACAACTTGATCTAAGATCAAGTATGATGAGGTTCTTACCTCTAAACTAACTTCAGGTTACTACGAGACTCTTTTTGAGTCCAAGAGAGTTTTTAACCTCTAAGTTGACTTCAAGTCAGCTGAGAGTGATGTCTTTGTTACTCACCTTTTTTTGTTCTATCTGAAAACGAGAGTCGGCAAAGCAAGTTACAACAAGATGACGCACAATGTTTTGTAAAAGTACACGATGGTACTGACGGATGGCACTTGTGGAGAGATAAAGTTCTCCCTAGTTGAGAGGGAGTGTTAATTTTGGGCAACTACGTCCAAACTCCATGTTACACTGCTCATATGATGATGGTCATATTTTTGTTGGATTCCTCTTTTGGAGAGGTGCAAGATTGATCTAATGATCATTTTGTTTGGATGAGAAAAACATATATTTTGAATTTATTTTCTACACATGTGCAAGGTTGGCCAGATTTGTAATGTAGGCTCACATGCCAAATAGATGTGTCACACACCCTCACTGATGGATATAAATTGAAGAGACATGGAGGTCATTTGCTCATCAACTCATCACACATTCTCTCATTCATATCTGATTGGTTTGATAGTCTTTGGAGGCCTTTTGCCCCTCACACGTGTGGAGCTAACGATGTTGATTTATGCAGGTTTGTTTAGGTCTTTCTTGCTGCAGCGTTGACCAACGTTGACCGTGCTCAACCCTTGGTTGTTTGACCTCAAATCTCTGCCAAAATTCCGATTTTGAGAGGTTGCACTGTTGGGCACTAAAATTGAGGAAATCAAAGATGTTTGACCGAAGCCCTAATCTACAGTGTTGACTTTCTGTTGTTGTCATGCATTGACTTCTCTGCGTTGACTTTGGGTTGACCAACGTTGACTCGTGATGAGCTATCTTTGAGGGTTGTGGGTGTCACACTTGGAGGATTGGCTGACAGAGAAAATTGTAGAAATTTCCTGTTTCCCAACCCAATTTTCAGTTTCACCTTATTTCTCCAAATAGTTAAATGCCCTTTTCCCATATCCTTACATTCAACAAACTGGAAAATAAATTTTTGCTGAAAACACAAATTCTAGAAAATTTATAGAATGCTGGAAAATGCAGAAATAAAAATCAGCAGATACAAACAGCCATTCAACACATGATAACACAGTGATTTTTGGTCAAGGTGACCCTGGAAAAACCCCCTACAACTCTTGGGGAAAACCAGTTTAAAGCTCCTTCTTATTTCTGGGAAAATGCTTTTTACAGTAAGAGAAAAACTCAGAAAAAAATCAGCAAGTACAGATTACAACTTATCTCGTTTTTCGTGCTTTACCACCACCTCAAAAAACGTGTAAACAGCAAAACAGACCAGCAATAAATGTTGTACGGCCTCCTTGGTTTTCGTGCCAAAATTTGTAGCCTTAAATGTTGTTGTACGGACTGTCTAGAAAAGCATGCAAGCTACCATAAATGTTGTTGTACTGTTTTTCTCGATTTCCGTGCAAAAAAAACAGCAAGACTGCTATACAAATTTCTGCCTCGAAATATGTGCAAGGGTACAGCGATTTGCTGTACGACCTCCCTCAAAAAACGTGCCAGCAAAACAGCTTCTCTGCTTCTCGATTTTCGTGCCAACTTGTTGTACGGCCCTCTTGGAAACTGAGCCAAAACTGCTGTACGGATTTTCTAGAAAATCGTGCCCAAAATCTGCCTTTCACTGTGTGCTAACTCTGCTGTACGGACTTGCTGAAACACTGCCTTGGAATGTGTGCCAAACTGCTGCCTCCTTCTCCACACTGCCCAGAAATCTCCCTTGCTCTCTTTCTCTCCTTCTCCCAATCTGCTCATGAAAGAATGAATGACCTTTTCCTCCTTTCCCTCCTTTAACCTAACCCTAAGTGACTTTTGGGGAATCCCTAAATCCAATGGCTAAAATAGATTGAGATCTAGGGCTGAGATTAAATGCTCATTTAAATCTCACTTTCTATTTTTTAATTCACCCCACTTTAATAAAGACCCACTTAGTCATTTATTTCCCAAGTCACTTTTCCTTTCTAATTTTACATTGACTTTATTAAAGTCACTTTAAAATTAGACTTTAGTAACTTTATCACTTAAAGTCACTTTTAAATTAGATTTGACTTTATAACTTTATAAAGTCACTTTAGGAGAAAAATTAAATTCTTTTGGACACTTTTCCATAGTTCAAAGATCAAAGCCTTAGGGAACCACCTGTCCTCCGGTAACCAAATTTCAACAAAAGTCTTTGCTGGTTGAAGCATCCTGTTGACTTCCATAACGCACAATATCTCATATCTTTGTTGGACAAAAGGAATTGTAAGTTTGATCTATATTATTGGCTTGTCTTCAGTTGATCTATTATTGTGTTCTATCAGCATTGTACTTTCATGTTTATATGATTGCTATTTTGTATCGGGCCTAAGAAAGATTGAAGTAAAATTGCATCAAGCATAGAACACCATGGTTATCTAAATTCAACAAGTAGACCATCCCACTTAACCAGATACACCTTGTAATAGAATTTTTCCACTCTTTGAAACTATTTTCCTTTTTCTAGTCACTTTGTCATCTAGATTATCTCTTAAGCTTGAGTGTAATACAAGTATGCTAAATAGTAATGATGCCCCATCTTCGGGTAGGTCAATAAAGTACACATCATTGATGATCCATTTCAAGATCTTCTAATGGTAAATCTTCTTCAGCTTTAGTTTGTAGTAGATACCTGATACCTATCTTTGCATAGCTGTAGCATGGCTCATTCCGTTGTCAATTCTTACAAGGTTCATGTTGTTGACCTTCACAACATGTGATTTTAATGTTTTGAAGACATGGCTATCTTTCCAAGCCAAATCCATCCCATATTCGTCTAGCCTTATCCTTGCCTTCTCATGTGAAGAAACAAGTAATGTCTTAAAGATAATGTGTTTCTCCTCTTCATCGAGAATGTTGCAGCGAATTTTTAGTCTGCTTTGTATACCGATGGGAATGTCTTTTGATGTTCTCTACGACTGGGCTCTGGGATTAATCCAAATCATTTTTTCCATTAAATGGCATGCCAAGCAGTTCGAGAGATCAGCACAACCATCACAAATATTCAAAACCCTTATAACCAACTCCTCAAAACCAAGATGAGGTTGGTGGAAAGCCAGCGAGCATCTCTTGAGAATGTTCTTTGTATAGGCTTTGTCAACATGTAAATGGGGACCCTAATGTGACAAAAATGAACGCAGCTACTCACCAGTATCCATGTCATCTAGGATTATAAGAAAGCTTGAAAGCATGAGAGATGACCTCTAAACATTGATATAACTACATTTGCACTGCATTAAATGATCCACTCAGTCAAATGCTTACAAACTTGACTCTGTAATCATGTTATATAGGAATGTCTAAGAATACTTTGTTTTTCTCCTCTTCATCAGGAAAGTCGCGCTAATTTATGTCTGCTTTGTATATGGTGTAAAAGTAGATTGGATGATTTGTGCAATTGGGCTTTCCAATAGTCCAAATTGTATTTTCCATGAAATAGCGCACCAAACACTCGGAGAGACCAAAGAATCCCATTACAGGTATCCTAAAACTTCCCACCTACTTCAAATCCAGGATAGGCCAGGTGGAAGGCATGCAAGCCAAAAAGCTTTTGATAATGTTTTTTGTTCAAACTTGACAACTTGTAAATAGGAGACTCTCGTGTGAAAATTTTCACATGGACGCGGGATCCATATCATCTAAAATTATAAGAAAAATCGAAAGCATAAGAAATTATCCTTGAACATTGATATACCTTCCTAAGGACTATGCATTAACTGATCTACTCTCAATCAAATGTTTTTAATGTTTAATATGCAGTAATGTTATAGAGGTCTTAACTGCTGCTGATCGCACATCAAACAAAAAAGACTGATCGTTATCTAATCTCTCAAGACCTATGTCACAGGGTTCGCCGAACCTGAAGCTTGAGGTTCGAAATTCGGTGAACCTAAAAAAAATTTCGAATTTGATCAAGTTTGCCGAACCTGAATGTCGAATCTAATGTCGAACCTGATGCCGAACCTCATGTCGAACCTGATGCCGAACCTAATCGAACCTAAAGGCGAACCTAATCGAACCTAAAGGCGAATTTTATGATTTTTTTTCCATGAAGTTCGATTTTAATAAATTTTATGACTTTTTTAACATAAATTATCATTTCTATATTTAACAAAGTCCATTTTACTAATAAAAATTTGTTATTCATAGTTTTTACTAATCAAAATGCGTTATTAAGTTATTTATGTGTTTTTACTAATCAAAATTCGTACTCATAGTTTTATAATTTATTAATTGATTTTGATTTATTTTATTTTATGCCATATATATATATATATATATATATATATATATATATATATATTGAAAAATATATATAATCGAACCTAATGTCGAACCTCATTACGAACCTCATCGGAAAATTCAAATTTGAATCGAATATATATATATATATATATATATATCTTGAAAAATATATATAATCGAACCTAATGTCGAACCTCATTACGAACCTCATCGGAAAATTCGAATTCGAATCGAACTTAATCGTTGCCGAACTCGAATTCGAACCCGAACGGTGTGACATAGCTCAAGACAAAAAGGACTGATCGTTATCTAATCTCTCAAGGTTCGTGAATTCTTTTCCAAAGGTTGCTTTCCTGTTTCTACTAAAACACGCAATGCCCAGTCTTGGCCTCACCGCTGTGTTGTTGCAAGATTCTGCTGCAATAATTTTGTTTTGCTGCAAAAATCTTCAAGTTCTTAATTCAAACGAGTTGGATCTGGGCACAGAGAGATGGTGGCTACCGCATTTTTCTACACTTGTTTGTGAACATTTACTTATAGACATGGGACCTTAACAAAAACACCAAACACACCTTCTACCTAATAGCATGGGCAGAAGAGGTGTTCCACATACTGGGTGGACAGGATCCCTCTGTCACTTGGCTTTTTTTTATTTACAGGACGATGTCAAGCGGAGCTTGACTATCATGATAAGAGAAAGCCTATCTAGAAAACAGAGGAATACTACAAGCAAAGAGTAACAAGAAGTAGATCTTAACTTTGACTCTAACATAAGAAGGTAGCATCAACGTGCAAAGAATGTGCTTTCATTAAATAAATAAATTAGTTAGTTCACCTTGAAAGTTTATTTTGATATATGTGAGTGTTCACTAAATCGTCGATGATCTGAATATTTTGAAAATTGCATAGGCCTATGCTGGGATATCTATCTATCTATTGAATCAAAATTTATAGGCAAAATACCTACATATACGGGGCCTGTTCCACGCCTATCTATCTATTGAATATAAAGAATATAAAGAGTTACAGAAGAAACACCTGCATGGGCAGAGGTTGTTCCATATCTATCTATCTATTACCCATAAAGTTTGAGACAAAATGGACAGAGACTATTCCAATGGATTTTACCGATTGTCGGTCAAGTTTAGCAAATCCATGTACCAAGGGACCAATGGCGTTGGTATTCTCCTTGTCTTTGGCCGCAGTGGTTTTGAACATCATAAACCATCCTGGCCCAGGCGACAATAACACGTTCGCTTCATGCTCCAGAGCAACTGGTATAGTTGGACAATAAATTGGAAGACGAAATCAAAAATCGCATGAATCATCTTCGAGTAAAGTGCAAAAATCCTTGTTTAGATATCATATGCAGTAGAGGAAACACCAAATGCTGATAGTCTCCCGGCTTGTACAAAAGTATTCGCAATCCATGTAAACGAAGGCGAAGGTGCTCTTCTCATCTGCGCAACGATGGTTTATCATAAACAAACGATGAACAGTAAACCATCGTGGTCCAGATGTAAAGATCACCTTCCAAACCTCTTTCCCTCCAACTGAAGAACACGGTCGCTTCCCCTCTGCATAAAGAAACACTGGTATCTGTGAATGTGAATTTCAAACCCTATCTAGGTTTAGGTTTGGATGGTTGGAAAGTTCCGGTACCATACAGTAATCTATCAAATTATTATCCAACCGCATCACATGTGGAGTTTCGTTGACGTAGTGTTTGCCAGCTAATTGTCTTTACTGTAAGCTGTTAATAGTCCCAAAGGTAAATTCCAGCAATCAATTTCTACTTTTGATTGTTCGGTTAACTTTGAATTAGCAAATATCCAATATGAAGTTTTAGAAATAAATGATATACCCTTTTAATATAAATAAAAACTAACATTTGCCTCTAAGGGTTCAAAAGTACACTGAAAAAGCGGACTTTGTGTTAACTCCTCTGCAGATCAAAGGGCGCAGTCTCCATTGATCACAGATCAATGGTGACCTGCGGGCACAAACAAGCCCATTGTTTAAACCAAAAAATGCCCCCACAGTTGACCTCTCCGTGTGCGATTTGACCAAGATCAATGACTGACATTTACTACGGGGGCAGAAGGTCTATGAACGAGTCGTACCCCGAGGTCCCTCCGCAGTGACGCAAGCGAAACAATGTCAGCGTGACATGTTAAATTTGAATTGGATAAAGAGACGTCGAAAATCAGGTTCACTGATTTGCTGCAGTGAACAGTGCAAAAGTACACCGAAAGAATACAAGATTTGAGAAATTAACTGGCCACCTAATTTGGTAGATAAGCAGTCGGTTCTCTCAAAGCAAAATGCCGACAAACTGCACCCATTCTAACAAATGAACTAATGAATTCTTTAGGTAGGATTAAGGCAAATAATGACTATGATTAAGTTGAACTTTTTGGTCATGCTAATTGAATGGTCGACCTAAAACCTAAGACCCAAAACGTAAAGGGCGCTTTTTTTCTTAACAAGAAAATGATAACCAACCAAAGGGATTTAAAGATTTTTTTGTCCTAAGTTTGTTAGGAGATTAAGTACGCCATTTCCCACGTGAATTAGGGATAAATTTTTGGAAATTCCAATTTCTGTGATCATGGTGCCATGATTTATGTAGGTTCGAGGTTTGCTCGACACTTGCGCCACCTACTCTGCGACGAAGCTCTTCATTTTCGAAAAATCGTAAATTCCAATTTGTGTGATGATGCGGCATGCTTTATGTAGGCTCGAGGTTTGCTCAACACTTATGCACTTACACCACCTACTCTGCCACGAAGCTCTTCATTTTCCAAAATCATTTATTAATGGAGGATCACATTTAGGCTTAAAATACCAACAAGGCATGATTCTTTGTATTCATAACCTTATGCATCATTCTCAAACCTGGACATCTGTGCCCACATTTCTATTTGTACATATTGCGAATTTATGTGGAAATGGACAATTTGGAGACGTTTTCTTTGATTGGCAACTCTCAAACTCAAACTTGTATTTTACTTATGCACGGTCATCAAACCTGTATTTTACTGCATAATTATGCACAATCATATTCTTTTATTATAAATGTAGAGTTTGGTATTTTGAGAGAGTATTGATTAACTTAAAAACAGCTAGTTCCTAATTACAGGCGGGTTCCTGTTGCTCCACGGGGAATCAATGCAGAATGGAGTATGTACTTTTTCCAGTGAAGGATTTCCTTCAGCCAAGTAGTTTAATTTTAGTTACATCTCGCAATAAGGATGTTCTTAAAAGCTCAGGAATTATAGAGTTGCCCATCTACAAGCTAACAGGACTAGATCGGCAACACTCAAAAGAACTCTTCTGCTCGCACGAGTTAAAACAATCTCATCCTGTTGAAAGATTTGAAGAAGTATTTGAAGAGTTTTTGAATTCCTGTGATGGATTTTCGTTATCTCTTATGGTGCTTGGCGCGAATCTACATGGAAAAATGATTTGAGGTATTGGGAAGCCCAATTGCGCAAAATCTCCAAAGCACTTCCCATGGATATCCAAAAAAGGCTTAAGATTAGCTATGACGACCTTGATGAAGAGGAGAAGCAGATATTCCTAGACATGGCTTGTTTCTTTATACGAGAAAAAAGAGATACAACCATAAGAATCTGGGATGGATCCTGAGTGTGAAGGAGAGCTGGGTTTTCTGAACATAGAAAACAAGTGCCTTATGGAGGTAGACAACGATAATCGAATAACAATGCACGATCATATTCGATATCTGGGTAGAGATCTCGCGGAGAAAGAGCCTCCACACTGTCAGCGTCGTCTTTGGCGCCCAACTTACAACCTTCTTAATATGTCCGAGCGATCACATGTATGTATTTTGAAGCTTTAGATTGGCTCTCTAAATGGTGTTGTGCTCTGAAGTTTTGAATTCTGAAACTAATTTGATTAAACAAATTTGATTATATGTCATTGTGTTATGATTTGTAAGTTTTGAGTTCTTAAAATAATTTGCATAAATATCAATCATGTATGTTTTAGGTGTGAGGTATTAGCATGGTTCCCAAATGGCCTCCACGATCATTTGAAAAGCTTGCGAAACATATCAACGATGTGCAATTGGTTAGGGCTGAAGGCTATCTTGTGCAGAGCATATTCAACGTTGCACAAATACCCCAACTAAAATGGCTATGCTGGTATAATTGTCTGTACCCCTCCCTACATTCATGGATTCCACTGGATAATTTAAGAGTTTTACAAATAAAGGGGGCCGATAATTTAAGAGTTTTACAAATAAAGACGGCAAAATTTGAAATGATCTGGACACAGGAATCCCGGGTAATCATGTAGTTTATGTTTCTTGTCTAAAGGTTTTGTTTTGTTCTTTTCCCAAGAGGCTCTCGAGATGTTTATCGAGTTGGTGGGCACCGGGCCATGTTTCCTCCGCAGGCATATCGTTAACATGGTGGGGAGCATGCTAGTGCAGATGGCTGAGGCGGTTTGAAGAGTAGAAGCCATTCTTTTTCGCGAAAGAGGTATTTGTTTCAGTATAACATACACAGCAATATTTCAGTTTTATTTCTGTGTCATTACATAGGACAGCACAACAATGTGATTAGTCTTCAGTTGAACTGGGCGTCTTTAGTTTCTAAGTTAGTCTTCCCAGGATTCGATTCGGGGGGTCTTTTGTTATCTACTTTCATGTCTGCCATGGCTACTCTGCTCTTCGTTCTGTAACCTAAACCCTTCTTTGTTCGTTGAATAATAAGATACTAGAGCTTCTAAGGTTCCCAACGTTAATGGTCTGAATACCTTAACTCCATATTGTAGACAACTAGAACGAGAATATGCCAGAGTGTGTAACAACCTTATTCGAGTAAATCTCAATTCAATGAGATTGCAACACATGTCTTAAAAAACGGTACGTGCAAGGGATTAACTAGAGTTATGTTTTTCATTCAAAGAGGACACTGTTTAGATTATGTTAGAGACGACGAATCTGAACAGTGTCACAACATAAACCCCTACAATAAAACACCTTCGATGTAATTATACCAATCCACAAAGTATCACATTATTATAAGCACCTTTGGGGAAGGGAGGCGGGGTTCAAACCTTATGCATGCAATAAAAATAATATGTATAAAACGTGGCGTGAACACCACATATATCTAGGACACGCGAACAATGAAAATAATAATATGTATAAAACGTGGCATAAACATTCAACAACACATATATCTAAGACACATGAACACGATGAGGGGAGGGTTCATATGGTTGTAAACTTTGGAAAACGTATGCAAAACCAACATATCAACATTGTACCCAAAATGATCTATGTTTATGGACATTAAGGTGTCCACCCTTATTCGAACCTGGCAATTCAGCCTAAAACATAGTTTATTTACATATATAACGGGTCTCTCTTATATAATTATCTTGGAACAGTGCATACCTTTATATATATAAAAGGTAAAGCATAACGAAATTTACATAAGACTTATTTGACATGATTTATGTAATCCATTATTTCAATGTTTTATTTTTGGTTAAATTCTCTCATATATATATATATATATATATATATGTATGTATGTATCACTTCGAAAAACGTCTAAATAAAACCCAACCCATTTACACAGGAAAGACATCCTATGATATAAAAGGGTTTTTTTAAATATATTGATATATAGCATTTATTTATTAAAGATGATTTTTTTTTTTTCAAAACAAGTAGCAATGTCCTGAATCTGAATTTTGGCTCTCTCAAGCCAAAAATTAATGAATTTCCATCACTATGCCTTTATTAGCACAAGGTGAATTTTGTTTCACCAATAGGGTTTGGTCAAACAATTGATAGTACATCTCTAATGTTTCCAATTTACACCAAATTGGGCAATGCAAACCCAGTGTTGAAACTTGGCTTTGATACCAAATTGTTATGACCTGACCCCCAACCAGGCAACACTACCCAACCAACACTGCTTAAAATCCTTTAACGTTAACTGCGGAAGCGATTATGCTTAAATATACTATAATTCTCTCACTGCTAGACAATTACATTTATTAAAAATAAAGGAGTGTACGCCATATACATTCATTTAACATCACACTAATTGTAAAGAAGTATCCATAGTGGAGTAAATAAGACATATCCACCACATATATAATTAATCCAATCCAACATAATTAAGCATAACAGATTCACATTCATGCACAATGAAACTTTAAACACTAAGCACCAAATCTTGGATAGAGTTTTAGCATAAAAATATCAATTAAATGTAGAAAATGAAATTAACTCAAACAGATTACAGAAAACACAGATACAAAACCAGACAAAACAATGGCGGAAAAGAGGCTTCAGCCTCATGGCATTCTCATCATTCTCACTTATTAAAAGAATTTAGAGTTACAATTTAAATAGATGAGAGACAATGTCTTAAGATAGTCCGTGCTATCTTAGACTCCGTTGGTTGATATAATTTCTCACCAAAAACCCACCAAGATAAGAGTTACTAAACAAACTCCAATATTTGAGGAACAACCCAAGAGTTAGGCACATATTCCTAACTTGGAATATTTAATTAATTAATTTATGTTTGGATTTATTATTGTTTTTTTGAGAGAGGCTAACATTCCCCCCTTCAATGATAAATCCAAAATAAGAACAAGGAACCATCTTCCAAGTTCTCATGTTGATCCTCAAAAATATTTCCTGAAAAATCGCCAAAGCTTGATGCTGAAAAACTGCAATCTGAAGAGACCATGAGTCAGCTGTATGTCTGATTCATCTCTGAATTTCGCTTGAAAACTCCATCAAGTGCCAAGTTGCAAAAGGATCCATCTGTCCTTTGCATGAAATCAGAATCCTTTGTTCACTGACAAAATTTGTTCAAAGCCCAATGGCTGATGATGTAAAAAACAACTCACTGTTGCTTTTGCTGAAAACTGTTCATTGCTTCTTTGCTGTCAACAGCCCACTGGAAAATTTGTTGATGCCCATTGGCAAATTTTTTGATGCCCACTGGCTGTTGAAGATATCCACTGGCTGCTTTTTCTGGTTTTGTCAAGACTTTCAGTCTGACAACCACTGTCAATTTCATTGACATTTTCCCCCATTAGGAAACTGAAAGGAGAGACACTTCTCTTGGAAAGTATTCCTGAACTCCCCCCCTTTAGGTGTAGGAGTTTTACACTGGTGTACTCCCCCATTCAACTGCATGAGAGTACCATCATCTTTTCACTGTTGGCTGCACTATGTGTGATTGTATGCGATTGTAGAACTGAGACAATCTTTGGACTGCGGATGACCATTTCCAAGGGTTAATCCATTCATAATGTATCTTCAATCTGGTTGTTTGTCGTTGTTTGTGAAATTTCTCTGAGGAATTATTGGGCTTGTCACAATGGCAACAAGGATGGAGATCAAAACACTGATCTTCCATATGACCGGTTCTTTGACAATGAGAACATTTCGGTTGGACTTCAACTTCAGGTTGTGTGCAATTATGTTTGTCTACAACTTTAGGTTGTGTGCATTGCTGGTTGTCTGCAACTTTCTCAGAACTTGCTGAGGTGAATTGTGCAAGAAATCCTGCACTGATGAACTTAATTTGCTTGGAAAAATCTGGAATATGCAGGTTGGTGTCATTGTTGACATATCCTAATCCTCGTCGATTCTTGTTATTTTGAATTTCTTCCCAGGGCTTGATGATGGGCTTGGAAGAAATTGGAACTAGAACAACTTCGACACTTGGAGCTGTTGGGATGAATGACTTATCATATTTCAAAGACTTGAAAGTATCACTCTTTTCTTGCAATTCATTCCGTTGAAGTTGCGACTCGAGTTGAAGAAACTCAATGGTTTCATGTGTTTGTCGTAGATGCCGTGAAAGATCAGCGAGAGTGTCTTTGCTGATGTGCACCATGTCTTCATCACTGGAGATGATCAAACTATGAAGAATGTTTAACAACTGAATATGTTGCGCCATTTTAACTTGCGCTCTTGAAATCAAGCTCTCTTGTTGTAGATGTCGTACTTTGAACTGTTTCACTTGAATGACAGGCTCACTTGCTATGTGGTTTGAATGGCACACTCACTTGATTTGTTGCTTATTGCGCTTGCTTGAAACACTTGCTAGAATTGTAGAATTTTCTTGCTTAAACTATGGAATTCACGCTCGCTTGATGACGATCGCGGTTGCTTGAATGCTCACTTGACTTACTTGATGACTTCACGCTCACTTGAATGAATAGCCACGCTCGCTTGATGTCGATCTCAACTTGCTTGATTGTTTTAATTTGTTTGGTTGCTTTGATGGTTGCTGCAATGAACTTCACGCTGGCTCGCTTGATGGTTTGATCTTTGTATTGACTTGATGCAAATTGCTTCAATGAATACTCACGCTCGCTTGCAGGAGATGTAAACTTGTTGCTTGTTTGATTTAGAGTTTAAAAACTCGTGCATGCACTTGATTTTGTTTAAAGAAAGGGTGTCGAACAACGTCGAAAATGCACCCAAGAAAGCTTACAATGAGTTTAATGATTCACTTAAAACAATGAATTCACTTGTCCGCTTAAAAAAATCATTAATAATAAATTTTTAATGATTCACTTAAAACAATGAATTTGATTACAAGTTCTTAAATGGATTTGCAAGAACGCTGATGTAGACTTTGTTGGAGTTTGCAGGTACATGAACTTGATTAAGTAAAAAAAAATTGTTGATGTAGAATGCTGATGTAGACAATCTTTGATTATATGTTGTAGTGGCACAAATGCATGTGTTGAGTTTAATTATCCTTCCTTGCAGCTTTTTCGTTACATGTGTTGTGCTTGCTAATATTGAACTTTATGTATGTGATATTAAATGAAATCATTGATGTGTCACAACTAGACACAAATAAAAAAGCAACAACATGAAGCCATAAAAAACACGTCATCACAAACACACATGGTGTACCTAAGATCCCCTTATTCAATTTCGAGCGGATCTAGGACACTTGAACACCACAAATAATATGACTTTATTGAGTATTGAGATCATCAACCTTTCATCTTTTACAATATTGGTATTGAAGCTTTCTCAAACAATGAGAATTTTACGCTCGCAACTTTTGGAAACAAATGTCTTCAAAAACCGTGTGCACTGATCGCTCACACCTTATCTCTCAAATACTCCTTATGTCTTCAAAAACATTTTTTGTTTATAATTTTCAAATTTACACTTCACAAAATCACTTCAAACCTTCCACATTTACGTTATGACTTCACACTTCAAAAAATAATCACACTCCTTATCTCTCCCAAGTAAATGAAGTTTACTCTTTTAACAAAAGTACCTTCAAAATTTTTCCAAACCCTTTATAGTACAACAAAAACAACTTTTTAATCCTCCCCTTTTTTTTTTAAAGGTCTATAAAATCACTTTCAAAAAAGTGATTTATGTTTTGAAATTTTAAATCACATTTAAAAAAAAATCATTGAAGAGATTACATATCACAACAGTTTCAAATGGTACTTTCTCCATGTCACACGCTGCTTCATCCTCCACAATGCCAACCTTCTGCTTCCAACAATCGATGGTCGAACTCTCTTTCATTACCTTCATACCACCCTAAGCCGGCGATTCAACATTTTGGTAGATCTGTACTCCAAGAAAAATGATAAGCTCTACTGCAAGCAAAGTTATCCCATGCAAAGTGTTAAGCACTAGGGACCGTTTGGGGAGATCGGTCAAAGAGATGGCATTTGGTGGCGCCCTAAATCGCAGATTGATGAAACAAATATAACTAATGTGCGTAAAAAAATGAAATCAAAGCTCAAATGGAGAGCTAGCTTTAGTGGATCCAGGGTAAGCTCACGAATATATATGGTAGCTTTGCAGCATCAGCATCAACTGCTGCTATGAAGGAAGCTATGCAGAGAGCTGAAGAAAGAATGAAACAAACCAAAGAGGCAAGAGGGAACGAGCAGAGAGAGTTGTTGCAAAGAGGTTGCAGCAGCGAAAGAGACGCAACGGAGAAATGACAATGACCTTGAATCTTTTTTTTTTGGTATGGGTGCTCGGACAGACAGTGCACTGAAGCAAAGAATGGGTACCTCTGATGCTACTGCTAACGGACAATCTCAGAATAGGGGATTTTCTGGTGAAGGCTCTTAGAGAGCTTCTGCTGGAACACCACAAAGTTATAGACGATCAAATATAGCAACAAATGCAGCTGATGATTGGACTTCACTTTTCACTGCTCCCTCTAGTGAAGAGTTTCAAGATATTCTCGGCGAAACTGTGGAAAGGAGAAGAGCTAGGCTGGAACGGCATCAACGTACCCTTGAACGTGCGGCGAAAGCATTAGCACAAAAGAATGACCGCGATTTGCAAGCACAAAGAGAGCAAGCAGAGAAAAATAGACTAGCAGAAATAGTGGATACTGAAATAATTCAGGTGTTTAACAACAGCGAGTTTGCAAAAAAGACACGGTCAGCAGGAGAGAGTAGGGAAAAGCATCGGGTGCCTACTGCTTCTCCCTGAAAGCCTGCCGAAGATTCTTTTGTTGTGTTAGAACCAGAATTATCATCAAATTCATCTTCCACGTTATTGTCTGATTCCTTGGAACAACTGAACAAGCCATCACAGCCTACAACTACAAGCACAAAGGAAAGAAAAGCTTCAAACAATGGAACAATGGGGATTGATAACATAAATGCGTTTGCTGGATTTTCAATAACAAGGGGTATAGCCTCTGCTCCAAGCACATCGAGACAACGACTGTCAATTATTCTCCACGGAAGACGCCATGAAAGTGCCACCACGAAACTTGCGCAGTGAGGGACCATAAATCCACTTTCGTTAAGTCCATCAATGGCAGTTAGCGGTCACGAATGATGAATGAATGGGTTTGTTTGGGGCTGTGGAGTGAAGTCGACATGAAATGCTAGTTCTAGTGGAGAGAGCGCACTCTGGAAGATAGAGGGAGATCACTGAGCATGAAGTTTGTATAATTGTTAGCAAAGGTTGTGGAATATTGCAATAAGGGCCATATAACTAAAGAAGTTGTTCGACTGACGTAGGGTGATCATAGACTTTCACAATCTTGGATGATGAAGTGCAACATATCCAAGAATTGGTGATTGGGCACACTTACCGCACCGTAGCAGTAGACTAGTCGATGCTGAGAAGTGGTGGGCATTGTCTCATTTGCAGCAGAGATCTGTAAACAGAGATACATCTGACAGTTTACGGATTCATTGAAGTCATTGAAGCCAACGACTACAGCAAAATTAACTCCGACCAGCTCCAAATCAACAGAAAAATATTTCTCCTTGGCACAGACTCATAATGCTCCGATACCACATGTAGAAAATGAAATTAACTCAAACAGATTACAGAAAACACAGATACAAAACCAGACAAAACAATGGCGGAAAAGAGGCTTCAGCCTCATGGCATTCTCATCATTCTCACTTATTAAAATAATTTAGAGTTACAATTTAAATAGATGAGAGACAATGTCTTAAGATAGTCCGTGCTATCTTAGACTCCTTTGGTTGAGAAAATTTCTCACCAAAAACCCACCAAGATAGGAGTTACTAAACAAACTCCAATATTTGAGGAACAACCCAAGAGTTAGGCACATATTCCTAACTTGGAATATTTAATTAATTAATTTATGTTTGTATTTATTATTGTTTTTGTGAGAGAGGCTAACATTAAACATGGGATGCAATAAAGAATACATATGCACAACAAAATGCCAATTCGTAACAGGCATTTAACCATGAAACCCTAGAATTAGGGTTTCCATGTAATTCAGCGTTGCTATATGGTCATAATATATAGATAGATACAAGTAAAATAGAAGTACCTATTTGTACATAAGAGACCAACTAGTTGTAGGCTCTCCACGTTCCACCCAACCATAGACCTGGTAGTTCATAAGCTCAACCACTAGGTCACCCTCGAGTTGGGATGGCAACTCCAAAGGCAATGGTAACCGAAAAATATCCATACATCCATGACCAATGTGCCAATGTAATATTCCTAATTAGCAGTTTCGCTAATTAGAATATTAAATTTTGATAAATTTTGCTATCTCTAATGTTAGGCAAAAATAAGGAGGGTCGGGGACCCACAAATAATATTTGGGAAAAGATAAAGCCAATTTTTGTAGTTCCCAAAGGAAAAATTGCGGATTTAGTGGGGTCCGAGTGGTCAACATCGAATTGGAGGCAGCTCCTTAGGTGGCAGTGTGAGGAAGTCTCGGAAGAGCCAGCGCTAGTATTGGCTCGATGAGGGGACTGCGCAGTCCATGGTGGGCCCAAGAGGAATGATGAGGCTCACTTGACAAAAGGAAGGAAAGGAAATCTCATTCCTCATTCATTCACTTACCTTTCTGATTGTCACTTTCACATAGCACGCTTGTGTTAGGTGCCAAGTCTACATTTTTCTTTAGCACACAATATTTTCAGGCGAAGATCTCAACCTCTGCCTTGGGGGACTTCGAGTGCCTGCTCAGGAGAGGAGATTCATCATTTTGGAGGAGTGTTTCACAACCAGGATTGTAGGGAAAGTGTTATCATTCCAGGGACTGTGTGGAGGACGTAATGACTGTGTAATGGGGATGCAGTTCAGTATGAGGATTGTTCTGGGAGGAGAAAAGAGAAGGGATTTGCAGCTGATATTTGGTGGGGAAGCTGAGTGCTTCTTAACAAGGTGTTTGCTCATTATTCGGGGCAATTTGTAGTGATTTCTTCAGGTGAGGAGCTCAAGCCAGCAACAGAGTGGGTTCAAGCCTAACAGGGGCAATTTTCTGAAGTCAACCATTCCACAATTACTTCACAGGTTTTTGTGGGTTTCTTGAGTAGAGTTTGGTGTCCAAATCTCGAAATTTTATGTGTTGCGTAGCATGCCCTAACAGCATTTTAGTTGGTGTAGCAACAACATTTTAGGTCAATGACAACGCAGAGTAAGAGTAGCAACGTAGAGCAGTAGTAACATCATAGAGCCGGAGTAGCAGCGCAAAACAGGAGTAACAGTGCAGAGCCAGAGTAGTAGCAATATTTCTGGGCAACACAACGCAACACCAAAGCCATTTCTAGAGAGACATTCCAACTTGAATTGAGATGTATTTCAACCTTCCTTGAGCAGGCCCAGGTGCACCCATTCCAACACCATTATTGTACTCATTTCCAACACTAATAAAATGGAGCAAATCATGTTTTTGCCTCCATTTTTCATGCGTTAATGGTGTGATTTTATTTGATGTAATTTTTAGTCTATTGTTACTTTATATCATTGTCATTTTCCCATTTGGGATATTACAGTGGTATCAGAGCTCATAGACTTGGCTCAACCTGTGGAGAAGGCAATCTATGACACCAAAGAGCAAACAAAATGTGACTTACAGGAGTAGAGAAAGGAGGCTCGAAATCACTCCGGATCAAGTTGACAACATTCTGGAGGTTGTAGAGAGGGAAATGGAGCACAGAGAATATGGGAGGATATAAGAGAAGAAATTTTCTCACCTTCTGTTGAAGCCAGTAGAAGACCTCTCCAAGAGGATTGAGGAGATGGGATAGAGGCTCAGCAATGACAGAAAGGGGAAAGGAGTTCAAGGATAATTTCGTATTGGAGAAGGGTCTGGCACTTCACAACACCATGCAGGCCTCTATGCTACATTTCTCGTTGTACCCTATACTCCAACACGGTCCACCATTGCCACGTTCCTAGCTCCAGGTACAGGAGGGCAGTTGGAACCGGAAGAGGCTCACTATGGGGAGTTTTTCATAGAGTATCAATCTTATGGGCCAGAATTCAGAAGGGCCATCACATTCAATGATTTTTTCCAACTAAAGAATAACAACAAACCCAAAGGCCAGGCCAAAGGACAGTACACATACATAAGTGACTTACAGCGTGTTGACCACACTTTGTCAACGACCCCATAGCAGTACACCCCTATTTTTTCAAATGGGACTCATCATGTTCGAGGTGTTCACGCCATTCAGATTTCATCATCATTCGACAATTTTATAAATAATGTAAACCCATTCTACATGTTTATGATGTAAACGATTTAAGTAAGACCACCATGTATGTAGAAACCTTGGTAAGCCTAGTATTTTGGTGATGATTTCTATCCTAGGAGGTTTTTTGTCTCACTGATTCATTTGTGTTTCTCGACACAAGTGATCGGCAGATTTTTCCCCTCCAGCTTCACCCCAAAGCTAGGGTGGATTTTTTCATCAAGATGTTAAGTGAGTCCTAGTGTTTTTTATCGAGTCTTTGTAAAATTAGTTTGGGAATAATCCTAGCTAATTAGCTACATTATTTTATTACAAGCTACTCGGTCTACTAGATCATGTTTTGAGTCGCAGAATTGGGTACCTATTTGAGGGTCTATACGAATGGGTATTCCCCCTTTATGTGTCTAAATGTATTTATCTTATGTAAAGAGGGTTGGAAAAATAATTAAATCCCCTCTCAGTTAATTAATTAAATTTTCTAGCCAAATTAATTAAAAATCATAAGCCAGAAATTTAATTAATTTTAAGTCTTAGGTGAGTTAAAATTCTTCAAAAGGCAAAATTCGTGGGTCTTTAAAAAATAAATTTTTAAAGGTTCCAGGCAAAGGGAATATTGAGAATTTCAAGAAATTTTGGACCCTTGGACCTTGGTGGTTAAGTCAAAGTCAAAATTTTGAGGTAATTAACTCAAAAATATAATTTTTGAATTAATATGGAATTAAATGATAAATTCGAATTTCCTCAAAATTATAATTTCGACGGTCCAGATTAAAATATAATTAAATCTTTTAGACGGTCGAGATTATTTTGACAAAGATCAACTGAACTAGCCATTGAAGATTTTATCTTATAGTTGACTCCATAAGGCACTGGTATCAATCTTTCCAATTCAATCGAATCATTTAATCCTGCTAGATCTTTTACAAGTATTTCGTCGTTTAACTGTGTCTCCCGAACTGGTTGGTTCCCAACGAGTTCTCCTTCATTCCATTTCCATAGGGTCTAGCCCCCTTATGCTGCTATAAGGAGACAACTTAAATAGAAAGATTGAGGATCAAGGTGACAGCCCCCGATTTGAGCCGTTGTCGCGGTGCCTAGACATTCTGTGCGACAACATTTTTTGGCGTCGTTGTCGAGGATAGAGTTTTTATGTCCTTGGTATTAGCGACATTTTCTAATTTTCTAATATTTTTTCTCGCTATTCATTAGCTCGTCGCACGACATAGCATTTTCTGGCATCATTTCATATCTTCATCGTTTCATCGTCATATCACTAATCATTTCATCGTTTACACCTTTAGCACCTGGACATTTCGGTTGGCTTCTTGTTTGAGTGGCGACTCCACTTATTCATCTATTTCCTCCCAGACAAAAATCCCCCCCTGATATCCATCTGTTTCTCTCGACTGTTTCTTCTGTTTTAGAATTAGGTTCATGTTCAAGTGGCGACTCCAATTCTTTCATTTCTTACAAGAGTTCCTACTAAGAAGCTCGCTTCTTGAGGACCTCTTGACTATTCTTAAACACAGATCTCCTTCTCTAACATTCACTTAGCCTTTAAGTAGGTCATCATGGATGACAACTTTCATGACATGCCGGAAGAGGCCATTCCTAAATTGCCTTTTTTCTCAGGTGGTAATGCAGCAATTGCTCGAAAGCATCTATTGACAGTCACACATATAATAAATAAATATTTTCGTCCTTCACAATATAATCATGAAGATGTCAAGATATGTCTCTTTGACTATTCCTTAAAGGGTGATGCTCTCGATTGGTTTCGAAATTGTCCTGAGGAGTATTTTTATTGTTTACAACACATCATCAATGCTTTTAAAGATAAATATATAAAACAGGTGGCTCGCCTTGTTCTCCCAGTATTATGCAAAACAATGAAATTGATCTTGTAGAGAACTCAACTATCAATAGGAGATTCCAAGACAGTTCTCAAGATGAATCCACTTGTACCACGACAACACAAATCCATGATAGTGGTGAAGCAGAAACAAGTTGTCAAATCAGTGTTGACAACGACAAGCATCTTGTTAACGAATTGATTCAGATGGTTAAGGATATACAACTAAATCAAGCTCAATTCATTAAGAATGTGGAACTTAATCAAGAAAAATTAATAGCGGATCACACCAGGGAAATTGGTTCTATGCAGAGTAGGTTATTGGCCTTAGAAGAAAAACATGTCAAGGAAATGACAATCATGGAAGAAAAACATGAGAAGGAGATGAACTATATGCAAAATTTCTTCATGGCCATGAAAGAGGATAATGATAAAATAATTCAAAACATGGAAGCTAACCAAATCAATCTTCAAAATAGGATAAATGCCATGGAAGCAAGTCATGCACAGGAAATAAATGTAATAGAAAACAGGTTAAAGATAATGGAAGTTAATCATTCTAATTAGATGTCCATTATTCAAAACCATATGATTGCAATGGAAGCAAGACACACCCAGGAAATGATTGTTACTCAAAATAAGTTGGAAAAAATGGAAAGATCACATATACAGAATATCCAACCCAAGTCAGATTTGTCAACAAATCATAGGCCTCCTAGTTTGCTGAAGCAATTTCCATCTCATCACACGGAGGTCACTTTTCCCATTAAGGAAAAATTAACTATGGTTACAAAGGACGTTAAGAAATACCAAGTTTATGTGTCACCATTGACAGAGTATATTCAGAATAAGATTGGTCACACTAAAGTTTCATCAAATGTTTTGTACAAGCATCTTCAAGATAAGGACAAGAAATCTACAGTGGTTTCATTGCTGACATCACAGCCCACATAAAAGAAGAGAAAAAAGCATAAAAGAAGAAGTAAGCGGTTTGATTCGTCTGATGATCGAGAGCAGCTTGACATTCGGATAAGACAGAGTCCTACAATATGAAAAATCGGCTATGGCACATCTGAAAAGTAGCCTACAGACTTCCCTGAAAGCAAGAAAATGCTCAATATGCATTTTATTGAACACATCCGATGCCACATGACATCCTTTATATTGTATCTCTAACCTTACACCTTGTTATTTCAGCATTTCATTTTTGTAGTTAGAGTAGATTTACTTTTCATGTTAAGTAAAATAATAAATGATAGAAAATCTTCTATTTTTCATGTGCTTAATGTTATATGATAATATTTGGATGGACGCTACTTATGTAATTTTCTGTGTTGCTTGGATACAAATTCTGGATTCTCACATTCCTCCGATGAAGCAACATGTCCCCAAGTAGAGCCAGATGTTGACCACACTTTGTCAACGACCCCATAGCAGTATACCCCCATTTTTTTAAATGGGACTCATTATGTTCGAGGTGTTCACGACATTCAGATTTCATCATCAGTTGACAGTTTTATAAATGATGTAAACCCATTTTCCATGTTTATGATGTAAATGATCTAAGTAAGACCACTATATATGTAGCAACCTAGGTAAGCCTAGTATTTTGGTGATGATTTCTATCCTAGGAGGTTTTTTGTCTCACTGATTCATTTGTGTTTCTCGACACAAGTGATCGGCAGAGTTTTCCCCTCCAAGTTCACCCCAAAGCTAGGGTGGATTTTGTCATCAAGATGTTAAGTGATTCCTAGTGTTTTCTATCGAGTTTTTGTAAAAGTAGTTTTGGAATAATCCTAGCTAATTGGCTAGATTATTTTATTACAAGCTGTTTGGTCTACTAAATCATGTTTTGAGTCGCAGAATTGGGTACCTATTTGAGGGTCTATACGAATGGGTATTCCCCCTTTATGTGTCTAAATGTATTTATCTTATGTAAAGAGGGTTGAAAAAATAATTAAATCCCCTCTCAGTTAATTAATTAAATTTTCTAGCCAAATTAATTAAAAATCCTAAGCCATAAATTTAATTAATTTTAAATCCTAGGTGAGTTAAAATTCTTCAAAAGGCAAAATTTGTAGGTCTTTAAAAAATAAATTTTTAAAGGTCTTAGGCCAAGGGAATATTGAGAATTTCAAGAAATTTTAGACCTTTGGCCTTGGTGGTTAAGTCAAAGTCAAAATTTTGAGGTAATTAACTCAAAAATATTATTTTTGAGTTAATTAAAATGGAATTAATGATAAATTCAAATTTCCTCAAAATTATAATTTCGACGGTCCAAATTAAAAGATAATTAAATCTTTTTGACGGTCGAGATTATTTTGACAAGGATCAACTGAAATAGCCGTTGGAGATTTTATCTTATAAATTAGAGGTCTTTGTCAGTCTTTCAGTCATCCGATCTTTGGATCGTGCATTTGTTCTCAGAAGCTCTTGTAATTTTTTAATCAATAAAGCATAAAGACTTTGGAGTTACAAACTTTGGTGTTCCTTTTCCAGATCTATGTGGTGATATTGCTTCTAAATTCTATTACTTTTATTGGCATTTGATGGTTGATGGTCTTTATGGATTGATCAGCATACAGATATCTTGTGCAGTTTTCTGGGTTTTCTTAAATTGCATTTTGATTTGACAGAAATATTAGTTATCTATATTTTTGAAAGGTCTCATGGCTATTTTTTAAATCTCTATCAATCTAAAATTCATATTTAAGCGTGCAGAGATCATTATTCAAGATTTGAGCGTTTGGGGAAATCTTCAGTTAAATTAGCCGACTCTCAGATTTCAGAAAATCTGAAAAAGCCCATTGTTCCTAATTTATAAGGTTATCTTATGGAATATTTTTTGCAAGGTCTTTCTAGAGCTTGTGCCTAAATAAATAAATAAAATTATCTTAATCTTTTTTATTTAAAGCTAGATCTGGCTAGTAAGAGCCTTAGATCTTCAAATCTGGGTGTGAAGTCAGACTTATACTCCTCGGATCTGATAGATCTGCAACTCTTGTGCATAGATCTGTAAATATATTGTATAGATCTATAATTTACATGTGTAAATCTGAAGTTTTGTAACATAATTTTGAATTCTAACATTTGGATTTTTAGGATTTTCGTTATTTTTGTACATATTGGGTATTGGGTTTCTTTTTTCACTAGTACAGAATTAGATCTAAAAAATCAGCCAAGGAAATTTTCAGCTCTGAAAAATCAGCCAAGGAAATCTTCAGATCTGAAAAATCAGTTAAGGAAATCTTTAGATCTGAGCCATATCTAGACCCTTGAGGGCGTATAGGCTTTTGAGACTATTTTTGCAGGATTTTGGTCTAAAAAATTCTAATTTTCAAACGGCAACATTATCCCAAAATTTCAAGAATTCTCAACGGCGGGATCTTCATAGCCTTGGGCTAAGGGTTTGATATCTAAACCCTTATTTTCTACATATTTTATTACAGCAAGCAAATCACAAATAATTAGGCCCTAAAACACATTTTATATGGTCAAAATTGTTTAGAATTGCAAAATCTTCATTTTCAGAATTTTTGACTATTTGGGCATCTTTAATTTTCCCTAGATCTAATTTTGAAGCATGCTGGAAATTTTTCATAACTATGAAAAATCATATCTAAATATTTCTGATGCATATCCTTAATAAAGTTGATAAAATCTCAATTTTTAGTTTTTCGGCAAAACTTACTATTTTTAGAGAGAGTGGGGATCATTTTCACCATTTTCAGTTTGCTGATATGTTATCAATTTATTGCTGTTACAAACTTATCGGTTCTGAAAATTACTGAATCCAACTCTCTTAAAGCCTTAAAATTGAAAATTTCAGGTTTTAATATATTTGTTGCCATTTCTGGAAATATTTGACAGCTATTTTTGGCAGTTTTATCTTGTTGATCTGTCACTGTTTTACTGTTGAAATAAAAAATATCAGATCTGAAATTTCTCTAAATCAAGCCCTAAAAATTGATTTTTCTTCAAGTTCAACAATTCTTTCTATTTTTAGTCATTTTGGGCATTAGTGCCGATATCATTTGTTTGTTGATCTATGGTTTAAATTACTGTTGTAATTTATATTTCAGATCTGAAATCTTGCTAAAAAATATATCCTAAGTTTGACTATAGGAAAAAAATTAATTTTTGAATTTGCATTTTTTAAGGACGGCATTTAATCCATAAATTGCTTGATGAAGTAGTTTTATTAGCATTATACTTTTATGGTATATCTAGATGAATAATTACTAAGATTTAAGTGCTAGTAAATTACATATTTTTCAGTTGGGTTTGATGATCATTAGCATCTGAGTTTTGGAACGTGTTCTATCAATTAAAATTGCCTAATGTTTAATTAACTTTTGTTTCATTTACTTTAATTATTGGATGTTTATTGAATACTAATGATTGGGAAGTCTTTTCAAGTAAGTGTGATTGATATCTGATTTTGAGAGCTTTATTGTGGATCTGTATATCTTTTAATCAAGTAATATTGGCATCTTCATAATTGACACTCTCGCTTAAGTACTTAGTGGTTAGATCAGATTATTTATAATCTAAGTGCTTTAGGGTTTTTAACATTAACTCTCATCTTTGAAGCTTGCTTCATCTCGCTCCTTCAAATCGTTTTCCTTGCATTCTGCAATCTAAATTAACATTTCATAGTAGTAGTTTCTCATCAAGTACTTGGTTGTAATTTCCTTAGCAGGATAGTTGACTCCATAAGGCACTAGTATCAATCTTTCCAATTCAATCGAATCATTTAATCTTGCTAGATCTTTTTCAAGTATTTGGTCATTTAACAGTGTCTCCCAAACTGGTTGGTTCCCAACAAGTTCTCCTTCATTCCATTTCCATAGGGTCTACCCCCTTTAGTCTGCTATAAGGAAACAATTTAAATAGAGATATTGGGGGTCAAGGCGGCAGCCCCCGATCTAAGCCGTTGTCGTGGTGCCTAGACATTTTGCGTGACAACACAGTGTACTGTGGGTAGGTTGTTCCTTTCAACATTTGATGGTTCCTCAAAGAGTTCAGCAAAGCCACAGGTGGAGAAGCTGGATATTTATTTCCAGTTAAATCAGATGACTGAGACGAAGGAAATCAAGGTCGCTACCTTGCACTTGGAAGGGGAAGCCCATGATTGGTGGTTTCATGGGTTGATTATGCTGGGGCACGGAAGCATGACAACGTATGATGAGTTCACTAAGAGGGTGTTGGAGCAATTTGAGAGGAAGGATCCAAAGTACTTTGGAGAGCTGACAAAGCTCAAGTAGACGAGCAACGCAAAGGCCTATATCTCGGAGTTCTTCAGGTTATCAGTGCTGGTTCCAGACTTATCGAATATAGGAGGATTTAAATGTTCGTAGAGGGCTTGGACGAACCACTTCGGGGTAAGTGAGATCGAGCAGATCCACTACCTTGCATGACGCAGTGGGGAGAGCTAGAGATCTGCAGGATGCTCTGCCCAGAGCTTGAGCACCCCAGCGAGCCATACTAGTCTTCCAACAGAGGGGGAGAGATACGAGAGCCCCTCCACTGAGGGGTACCAAGGCCAAGGACAGTTGGATGATGAGACCAGGAGGGATCTTCAGAGGAAGAAACTATGTTTCACTTGCCAGGAGCCATGGGCACTAGGCCACAGGTGTGTAGGAGGGAAGGCACACTACATAGAGGTATTTTCAGATAGTGACGGAGATGAAGATGCATTCTTTGATATGGGAGGAGAGGACATTGTAACACCTAGGGAGGAAGGACCTCCACCTCCACCCCCACTGGCAGCAGGAGGGTCGGCGTTTGCACCTTCTAGAGGGGTCTTTGCATCACTACGTGGGGTACCCAAGTACTTGACCTTGAGGATCTAGGATGTTGTATAGGGACAACATGTTACAGTGCTTGTGGACAGTGGGGCCATGCACAACTTCATTGATGCACATGTGGTGCGTAGGAGGGGCATCAAGATGAAGGAGTTCGAGGGGTTCTCAGTGCTTTTGTCGGGAGACAAGACCATAGAGTGCACCACCTATGTTCCAACGCTAATAGTGACCATGGGGAGCTACTCCGTGACTGACCACTTCTTTGTGGTTGACATTCCAGACACCAACATTGTGTTGGGATTCCAGTGGCTCTACGCCCTTGGTAGGGTCACCATTAATTGGAAGAGACTAGAGATGGAGTTCCTCGACACAAATGGAAAACTAGTGATGTTGAGGGGCATGCACTGATACCCATCGCAGGCAGTTTCTACGCATAGGATGGAGGCCGACTTGAGGCATGGGGATATAGAGTGGGTTATCGAGTTAAGGGTCTCACAGGCTGGTGGAGCAGCAAAGCCACCTCACCCGGATATCCAGGCCATCCTTGATAGATACTCCATAGCTTTCAGGGACATACAGCCAAGACAACCACTTGACCGGGGATTCGAGCACACCATCAAGCTAGAGAAGGGAATCCAGGCTGTGATTACTACCCCATTTAGGCACCCCAAGGCCTATAGGGATGAGAGTGAGAGGGCCATACATGAGCTCCTAGCATTGGGGCATATCTGACCGAGTTCGAGCCCTTTTGCTTCATCAGTTGTTTTGGTGAAGAAGGACGGTACGCTGAGGATGTGTATCGATTACAGGGCCTTGAATGAGAAGACAATGAAGAACCGCTACCTGATTCCGCAGATTGATGAGTTGATGATTGAGCTGAGGGGAGCCAAGTTCTTCTCCAAGATAGATCTGAGGTCGGGGTACCATCAGATACGGGTGAGGGACAAAGATGTCCCTAAGACAACTTTCAAGTTCCACTATGGGCACTTTGAGTTTTTGGTGATGCCCTTTGGGCTAACCAACACTCCAACTACCTTCTAGTCATGCACGAACCACATGTTTCCTGGGTAGTTGAGAAAGCCCGTACTGGTATTCTTTGATGACATGTTGATCTACAACCAAACTTCGGAGGAGCATCTACAACATGTGGAGATGATGCTTCGCATATTGGAGCAGCAGTTTTATGCGAAGCTGTCCAATGTGAGTTTAGGTTGACAGAGATGTTGTACCTGGGGCACATCATAGGCACTAATGGCGTGAGCATGCATGAGGAGAAGATTAGGGCCATCCGAGATTGGCTAGAGCCCAAAAATGTCACGGACTTGAGAGGATTTGTGGGCATTTTCACCTATTACCAGAAGTTTGTGAAGGGGTTTTCACAGCTGGCAGCGCCCCTCACCGATTTGACGAAGAAGAGAGCTTTCACTTGGACCTCTACAATGTAGGAAGCATTTGATCGCCTCAACCAGGTGATGAGTAGTTGCCCGGTCTTTGCACTTCCATATTTTACCAAGCCCTCCATTTTGGAGTGTGATGCATCTGGTGGAGTGGGGGTCGTATTGATGCAGGAGGGGTGTCCCATAGCCTTTGAGAGCCGGAAAATCTTGCCTCACGAGAGAATTTACCCCATATATGACAAGGAGATGCTAGCCATAATGCATGCGCTAGCCAAGTTCAGGTAGTACTTGATGGCGAACCCGTTCAAGGTGAGGACAGACCACAATAGCCTCTAATTTTTCCTAGAGCAGAGATAGCTTCAAGAGAGACAACAAAAGTGGGTCAGTAATATTTAGGCTTACGACTTTGACATTGAGTACATCAAAGGCAAGAATAACATGGTGGGTGATGCTTTCTCAAGGAGGCCAACGTCACTCTCACTGATGAGTATCGAGGCGGATTGGAAGGCCCAGTTGTTAGTCGAATACTCGAAGGATTAGTTTGCATGTGAGATTTTGGATGGGCAGGTGACAAATGATCGGTATTGGGTCATGGGTGAGGTGATTTACTATTGGGACCAGATCTATTTGACAACTAACTCCCAGTTGCGGGGTAACATTTTGCATGTAGCCCAAGGTTCTCCATTATCCGGGCACCAAGGGTTCACCAAGACCTACCTGACCATTAGAGAGAGGTTCTCATGGACAGGCCTCAAGGAGGATGTTTTGAGACACATCCAAGAGTGCAATGTTTTCCAGAGGAATAAGGGGGAGTTGACCCATCCGGCAAGATTCTACAGTCGCTTCCCATCCCTGAAGGGAAGTGGGAAAGTATTTCGATGGATTTCATCAGCGGGTTGCCCATGGTGCAGGGAAAGGATTGTATCTTCATCGTAGTCGACAAACTGACGAAGTACGCGCATCTCTTCGCCATTTCAGCCCAGTACACGACCTCTCAGGTGGCCGAGTTATTTTTCAAGGACATTTTCAGATTGCATGGTCTCCCCAAGACCATAGTCAGTGACCGGGATAGTAGGTTCATGGGTAGATTTTTGCAGGAGCTATTCTAATTGGTGGGCACCGAGCTCACCCTGAGCACGAGTTACCATCCGCAGACCAATGGGTAGAATGAGATAGTTAACAAGTGGCTGGAGGGCTACTTGCATAACTATGTCATGGGACAACAGATGGCTTGGTTTCGATGGCTGCACTTGGGGGAATACTGTTACAACACAACGTTCCACATGTCTATCGATATAACTCCTTTTTGTGCTTTATAAGGTTATGGTGCACTGACGTTTGTTGATGTTATGTTTGGAGCTAGCAAGGCCCCTAGGGCCAAAGACTGGATCCAAGAGAGACAAGACATTTTCAGGGCTCTCAAGGACAACTTGGTGACAACTCAGAATCAGCAGAAGATGTACGCAAACAGAGGCCGCATGGAGAGACAGTTTGAGGTGGGGTACTTGGTTTACCTTCACCTCCAGCCTTACAGGCAGTCTATGTTGCAGCAGAAGGGGGGTGAGAAGCTCAAGCCTCACTTCTACAAGCCATACAAAGTCATCTGGAGAGTGGGAGAGGTATCATACGAGTTGGAGCTGCCTCAAGGGAGCCGGGTACATAACATTTTAACACTGTTACCGATGAAACGGGAACTCTAGCCCGAAAAGACTCAAAAAACATGAAAAAACGCCCTAAAAACAAAAAGTGTGTATTCCAGAATGCATTTGTTTTTTTCTCAAGGTCAAATTTCACCTTTTTATAAAATTATGATAAAAAAAAAATTGTTTCTTGAAAAAAGGATTGAAAAAGCACCCTCAAAACAAAACGAGTTGATGCTGGAATAACAAAAAAAACATCGTGTCACATTTTTGACACATTGTAACAATAGAATTAAAGACAACATATTAGGACATTGAAAAATCGTAAAATTCTAAATTTGTTGATAGATGATGTTAAATATAAACAAAATCATGTCTGAAGGGATTATCATTTCGAACAATTTTTATTAATGTTGTTAAACATAAAATATCTCGACTTTAAACAACCCTAAAATTGTAATTATTGTCAACCATAACATTAAAAATAAAATTTCATAGCGCATAAAAACCTTAATGACAAGTTGTAAATCTCAAGATTTTAAATCTCAAGTTTCAAGATACTTTAACCATGAAATTATGGAGAAATTATATGACTTAAACAATTTTTAAAAATAAACAAGTAAATGAAAAATTTATTATTCAAATATTTGTTTGTTTATATATTAAAACATATTTTTTAATTTTTTTATTGTTTTTCTATATTTTAAATTATAATTGTTTTAGTTTTAAGAAAATAAAATTTAAAAATTAAAATCAATACATTTTTTTTATTATAATAGTTTTTGTTTAAAAAAAATTAAATTTTTTATATAGTTTGCGTTTGAAAAAAATAAAATAAGATAAAAAAAATAATTTGCAACCCGTCGGGAGCCGGAGGCAGGCTGGGCAGCCCTCGATGGTGCTGCCCGGCCAGCCTCCTGCCCACTACTGGGCAGAGGGCGATTCCAAGAATCGCCCTCCACCCAACCAGGGGCCAGACGCAGGTTGGGCAGCCCTCGACGACGCCGCCTGGCCAGCATCCGGCCCTCAACAGGGCGAAGGGCGATTCCGAGAATCGCCCTCCGCCCGGCTGGGTGCCAGAGGCAAGCTGGGCAGCCCTCGACGGTGCCACTCGGCCGGCCTCCGGCCCCTAGCAGGGCGGAGGATGATTCTGAGAATTATCCTCCGCCCAGGCGAGGGCCGGATGCTGGCCGGGTGGCGCCGTCGAGGGCCGCCCAGCCTGCCTCTAGCCCCAGGCTAGGCGGAGGGCGATTCTCAGAATCGCACTGTGCCCAGCCGAGGGCCGGAGGCAGGCCGGGCGGCACTGTCGAGGCTACCCAGCTTGCCTCCGGCCCCCGACTGGGCGGAGACAGGCTGGGCAGCCCTTGACAGCACCGCCCGGCCGGCCTCCAGCCCCCGCTGGGCGAAGGGTGACTCCGAGAATCACCCTCCGCCCAGCTAAGGGCCGGAGGCTGGCCGGGTGGCACCGTTCAGGGCTGCCTAGCCTGCGTCTGGCCCCCGGCTGGGCGAACAACGATTTTGAGAATCACACCCGGATGGGTGGAGGACAATTCTTGGAATCACCCTCTGCCTAGCAGGGGCGATTCTCAGAGTTTCCCTCGCCTAGCCGGGGGTGATTCTCGGAATCGCCCTCCGCCGAGCCGGGGGCCGGAGGCAGGCCGAGCGGCGTTGTCGAGGGCTACCCAGCCTGCATCTGGCCCCTGGGTGAGCGGAGGGCGATTCTCGAAATCACCCTCTGCCCAGCCGGGGACTGGAGGCAGGCTGGGCAGCCCTCGATGGCGCCACTAGGCCAGCCTCCGTCCCCTGGTTGGGCATAGGGCGATTCCGAGAATCACCCCCGGCTGGGCGGAGGGCGATTCCGAGAATCACCCTCCGCCCAACCGAGGGCGATTCTCGGAATCGCCCTTCGTCCAACCGGGGGCCGGAGGTAGGCCGAGTGACACCGTCGAGGGCTGCACAAACTGCCTCCGGCCCCTGGCTCGACGGAGGGCGATTCTGAGAATTGCCCTCCGCCCAGCCGAGGGCTAGAGGCAGGCTGGGCAGCCCTCAATGGCGATGCCCGGCCAGCATCCGACCCTCGGCTAGGCGGAGGGCGATTCTTGGAATCACCCTCTGACCTACCGCGGGCCGGAAGCAGGCTAGGCAGCCCTCGATGACACTGCCCGGCCTGCCTCTGGCCTCGCCCAGCCAGGGGCTGCCGGAGGCAAGCTGGGCAGCCCTCGACGACGCTGCTCGGTCGGCCTCCGGCCATCGGCAGGGTGAAGGGTGATTCTCAGAATCACCCTTCGCCCAGCCGGGGGTTGGAGGTCAACCGGGCGGCACTATCGAGGGCTGTCCAGCCTGCCTCCGCCCAGCTGGGGGTCGAAGGCAGGCTGGGCAGCCCTCGAGGGCATCGCCCGACCTGCCTCCGGCCCCCGATTCGGCGGAGGGTGATTCCGAGAATCGCCCCCCGCTGGGCAAAGGGTGATTCCGAGTATCACCCCCGGCTGGGCGGATGGCGATTCCAAGAATCACCCTCCGCCCAGCGAGGGGCCGAAGGCAGGCTGGGTGATGCCTGTCAAATGAAGGAGATTGGGTTTAGATCTATTCTCAGGTTCCGGTAAGTTTTATTATACAAATTTAAATTTAAATATTTTATTTTTTACTTTTTATGTCTTTATACTAATTTTCTTACTTATTTCTTTTGTACTTGATGATTAGGTACAACACTGGCATGTTGCCTACCAAAAAGAAGAAATTACATTGCCATTGAGAAAGACCCAGTGCAATGAAAATTTATTCAACAAAGAATTAACGCTTTTGAATTCCTTCCAGATGCGAAGCAAGAAGTTGGTTTGAGGAAAGGGGATTTTAATGAATCACGTGTGGCAAAAAAAGCAAAGGAACCTCAAACGCCATTATATGGAATGATTGGAAATGGACACTTTGGAAGATTTGCAGATATGAAATATCCATTAGAAAATGGCAATGACCAAAATGAAGCAGAAAATGTTGCGGAAGAAGCCATCAATGATGTTCTAGATGATGTTGAACATGTATTAGTTGATATTGGTGATGATCTTTAAGTTATGCTTACAAACAAAGCTCATTTTTGAGATCCATTAATCAGTTTTACTTGTAATGTTTAGACTTTGATATTTTATGAGAAGAATCCTTATTTTTTGCAAAAAACATGTAATTACTATTATTTTTTGACATAAAATTCAATAAAAATGTTATTTTCTTAAGTTTTTTTGTTAAGATTTTCCCAAAAAATTAGTTTATTTAACATGTTTTTTTTAACAAAAATTCTCTAAAAGTGTATTTTTTGCATTCTATTTGTATTGAAAATTTGTATTTTTTTGTCATATCGTTCAAAATATTGGTTTTTTAGCGACTATTATTTGATGTGCATTGAAAAATTAATTAGCAATACATAAACTTGTAGAAAATATAAACTTTATAACATTGACCCTTTTTTCATTTTTTATCTATGTGAAAAAGTGAAGATATCATTACAAATTTTTATTTAAAAAAAATATTTTTTTTTTCTTTTTAAAACACAAGTACATAAATGCACTTAAAAATAAACATCTCATGAAAGAAGAAGACAATAGAAAATGTTTAGTGTCAAAATCAATCCTCTAAAAAAAGGTTGGTGATGATACGCCACCACTATTCAAAATCGACATAGAAAGCATCACAGAGAAAAAAAATAAAAAAATAAAAATAAAAATTAAAGTGCCAAAAACATGCTAAAAAAAAAATGATTCTGCATCACCACTTTTCAAAATCGGGTGTTTTTCTTGCTACATCAAACCAGTGCAGTTACCTATTTCATTGGTAATAGTGTTTTGCCATGTGTCTTTCTTGAAGAAGGCCTTGGGACAACAGGTGACAACAGCCACCGAGTTGACTCCTACACATGACGAGGGGCACTTGGTGCTCCAGCTAGAGGCCATATTAGACACCAAGGAGAGGCACTTGAGGAACCGGGTGGTGAAGGAATACTTGATTCGGTGGAGGAACCTTCCATATGAGGATGCCACTTGGGAAGGGGAGCAGATCCTCCAACATGCATCACTGCAGTTGCTTGAGGGCAAGCAAATTCTAGGCGGGGAGAATTGTAATATTCCTAATTAGCAGTTTCGCTAATTAGAATATTAAATTTTGATAAATTTTGCTATCTCTAATGTTAGGCAAAAATAAGGTGGGTCGGGGACCCACAAATAATATTTGGGAAAATCTAAAGCCAATTTCTATAGTTCCCAAAGGAAAAATTGTGGCTTTAGTGGGGTCAGAGTGGCCAGCATCGAATTGGAGAAAACTCCTTAGGTGGAAGCGCGAGGAAGGCTCAGAAGAGGCAGCACTAGGATTGGCTCAATGAGGGGACTGCGCAGTCCATGGTGGGCCCAAGAGAAACGTTGAGGCTCACTTGACAAAAGGAAGGAAAGGCAACCTCATTCCTCATTCATTCACTTACCTTTTTTATTGTCATTTTGACATAGCACGCTTGCGTCGGGTGCCAAGTCTGCAGTGCTATTTAGCACACGAAATTTCCAGGCGAAGATCTCAACCTCTGCCTCACGACACTTCGAGTGCCTACTCAGAAGAGATTCATCATTTTGGAGGAGCATTTCACAGCGAGGAATGTGGGGAAAGCGTTATCATTCCAGGGATCGTGTAGAGGACATAGTCACTGCGTAGTAGGGACGCGGTTCAGTAGGATGGTTGTTTTGGGAGGAGGAAAAAAGAGGGGATTTGCAGCTAATATTTGGTGGGGAAGTTGAGTGCTTCCTAATAGGGTGTTTTCTCATTATTCAGGGCAATTTACAGTGATTTCTTCAAGTGAGCAACTCCAGCCAGCTGTGCAGTGGGATCAAGCCCAACAGGGGCAATTTTCCGATGTCAAACATTCCACAATTCCTTCACAAGTTTTTGTGGGTTTCTTGTGTAGAGTCTAGTGTCCAAATCCCAGAATTTTATGAGCTGCGTAGTAGGCCCTAACAACATTTCAGTTGGAGTAGCAGCAGCGTTTCAGGTCAGTGACAGCACAAAGCAATATTAGCAGCGCAGAGAAGGAGTAACAACATAGAGCTGGAGTAACAACGTAGAGCCGAAGTAGCAGCACAAAGCAGGAGTAACAGCGCAGAGCCAAAGTAGCAGTAGTATTTCTGGGCAACACATCGCAACACCAGAGCCACGCAAGAGCCATTTCCAGAGAGACATTCCAGCTTGATTTGAAATGTATTTCAGCCTGCCTTGAGCAGGCCTAGGTGCACCCATTCAAGCACCATTATTGTACTCATTTCCAACACTAATAAAAAGGATCAGATCATGTTTTTGGCTCCAATTTTCATGTGTTAATGGTGTGATTTTATTTGTTGTATATTTTAGTCTATTGTTTCTTTATATTACTATCATTTTCCCATTTAGGATATCACAACCAAGCGAACAGTCACACTGCTCCAGGGCTGCAATTTCCCTCTAGGCTAATTTCCAAGGTTCCAACCCAACAGATGTGCCGCTACAGGGCTCCAGGCACCCTTCGGGCCATAAACCGACACTGATTCCCCACCAAAACTCCATGGTCGCCAAGCCATAAATAGGGTCAACAAACCCTTGGAGCACCAAGCTCTTGGAGCCAACATTGGGGCTCACATCATAAAATAGTTGCATCCATCTGGTATGGTTAACTTAATAGTCGCACCCTGACCATTCTAGAGTCTAACCCCAAGACTGACTATCCATCCATTAGTCTCTGAGTCCACCCCAGGAATCACTGGCCAATCCCTTACCCCCAACAGGATTCACTGAAAAACAAGTCCCAAACTACACATCTTAACATATGCATGGATTTAACTTTCCATGTGGCACCTTCTAGGACCCTCATGGGCCCCAGGTGCACTTTTCACCAAAATTCCCAATCGTTGCCTTATTCCTTGGAGTTGCGCCCACTATACTCTTTCTGTGGAGTGGGCTCCACAACTAGCCTTATTTTATCAATATTTAAGGATATGTACATTTACAATATTTATAGTATTTACATCATGGCTCCTCTAGCCACTTAGCCAAAAGCCAACATATCGGTATCTATGCAAGTACATGGGCCTGTAGGCCAATATAGTAATTTCGGCTCACCAACCCAATATAAAAGGTGCATCTATTTAAGTTGTTAACACAGATGGGGATATTATACTCACAAGATAACTGCCCTCTAGCAAAAAAACCAACAAACAAGAGGAAAGGTCAATGACCCAAACCAAAGAATTGACAACCCTACGAGTCCCCTCTTTCTGATAATGAAGAGGAGGTGGATCAAAAGGACTCCCCAAGCAAAGAAAAAGTGGAAATGATTGAAACAGAACACAGGAGGAACCACTTCCTGCAGTACACAAACCAGCGATGACGAAGAATGAGATGACACCAGGAACAAAAAGATCTCATGTATCAGAGAGCTATGATGCAGCAAGGTTGCAAATTTTTAAAATACGCACGGAACATGCGGTTTATGGGCCCACACAATCAGTGACCAATCACGGCGGATCACACTCGCAACTTTACTTATTTCCAATTCCTGTGATCGTCGTTATACTTTATCGCGTGCAATGTGCAATATGCTTCGCATCGCATCACAATCTCCACAACTTAAACTATTTACTGCATCACAACTTGAATAACTTACCTCCCGTCTTTATCACATCACAAACTAAATCACTTACCGTGTGATGTCTTAAAAATAAACAAGGAAATTGCCGATGTGCGATATTCCCTTGGGTTTCGATTTAATCTCCATCGTTGATCTATGCCAGATCTAACGGTTCCGTTGTGCCTTTGTTGTTCGCACGTTCAGTCGGCCCTTTCCGGATGCGATGTGTGATCAACGCCAAAATCGTTATGGACGTTTGTATCGCAACTCTACAAGTTTGACTTGAATCTGTAATTTCACACAAACATGTGACTGGGAACCCCCGTTGTGCACAATGCAATATATATACTCCAATAGAGAAATAAAAAAGGACAATTTAAACCAGACAACCTAATTAAAATACAAAAACACTTGGAATTAATCAGAAGTGAAAATACACAGAGCCGAGCCCTTGATGGATAGATTTTACATGGCTTCTCCTCTGTCACACCTCTCTCCCACCTCTCTCTCCTCTCTCACACCTATCTACGCTTATATATACCTAAAAGTGGTTCTCTTGTCTTTTATTAGCTCTCTGTTGAACTACTCTAACAAACTAATTCTATCATATCTTAATGATCGAATCTACTTGGTTTGATCTCCTTGCAGGGAGAACAAATTTGTTATTTTATTCCTATTTAAGTTAGGAAATCAAACAAACTAACTTCTCACAATTAAAGCTAAATAAAATATTAATAATCAATTTTTTTCCACCTCTTGTTAGCCACAACATGTGAACACACAATCACATTGTTGGCTAAATCCGGATGCTCCTGCATTAGACACCCGAGGAAGAAAAGATTGATCCATCAATGTTTCAGGATCCGCATTAAACTTCTGTAACTCTATTGTTGTCACCCAACTGGCATCTTCTTCTGGTTGTCCCTTCCATTTGACTAGATACTAGTAATAGTTTTGTCCTCTGGTTTTCTTTGTTGCTCTTTTCTCCATAATGACTTCCACTTCTTTCTTTGTTGTCTTTGGCATCTGTTCCTTCCAATTCAAAGTCTGGTCCTCATCTTCTGTAGGTTCTTCTTGTAGTTCTTCCTCTGTTCCTTTGTATGGGTACAAATCTGCGATATTAAAGATGGGTGATATCCCAACTCCTGTTGGTAACTCAATCTCATATGCATTTGAGGAAAAATTCCTCAATTTTTACATGGCCCTCTCTTTTTCATATTCAGTTTGTTATAGGTCCCGACTGGAAACATTTCCTTCCTTAGATAAACCATGACTAAATCATCTACTTGAAACTCCCTTTCAGTCATCTTCATATCAGCCCTTTGTTTATACTTTTGGGTTTTTTTTTCTGTAATATCTGCTTGATATCTTCCTGCAACTTCTATATATGTTCTGCAAATTCTTCAGCCTTTGCACTCCTTGTCTCTTGTTTTCTCAAATCTCTAAGTTCATACACACCTCTTGGATGCATTCCAAAAACAATGTGAATTGGACTCATCCCAGTACTCCAGTTAGGTGTATCATTATAGGCAAATTCAACTTGAGCAAGTGCTAAGTCCCATTGCTTTGGATTTTTGTAAACCAAACTCCTTAATATTTTTCCCAAGCTCATATTCACCACTTCAGTTTGCCCATCCGTCTGAGGATGATAGGATGAACTGAGACTGAGGTTTGTACTTAGCTTCCTCCATAGAGTCCTCCAGAAGTTTCCTACGAACTTTGTATCCCCATGTGAAACAATACTAACAGGCAGTCCTTGTAATCTTATAACCTCAGAGAAAAACAAATTAGCAATGTGAGTTGCATCACTAGTTTTCTTACAAGCAATAAAATGAGCCATTTTAGAAAACCTATCTATGACAACGTAGATAGAATCATGTCATCTTTGAGTCTTTGGAAAACCCAAAACAAAATCCATGCTGACAGCATCCCAAGGTCTATTGGGTATTGGCAATCGCTGATATAACCCAGTGTTTTGGCTTCTTCCTTCGGCATGTTGACAAATCCTGCAGTTCTCAACAAACTTTTTGATATTTGCTTGCATTTTTGGCCAATAATAAAAAGCACTTACATGAGCAAATGTTTTATCCTGTCCAAACTGTCCAGACAATCCTCCACTGTGTTTTTCTTTAATTAGATTTTCCTCATGGAGCACTTAGGAATACACAGTTTATTGTTCTTGAACAACAATCCTCCTTGAACCAGGTAGTCCAACCACTGGCTTCGATTATGAATCACAATATTTTTAACAGTTGTATATATTTCTTTGAAATATGTATCTTCCTTATACATATCAATCATCTCTTCAAACCCCAAAATGCCAATCTTCAATTCCTGCATAACCAGATTTACTCTGCTCAAAGCATCATCAACTTTGTTTGACTTACCACTTGTGTGTTTGATTACAAAAGTAAAACTCTGCAAAAACTCCACCCACTTAGCATGCTTTTGGTTCAACTTCAGCTGATTATTTATGAACTGCAGTGCATGGTTATCAGAATACACACAAATTCTTTGGGCAACAAATAATGTCTCCATTTCTTCAAAGGTTGCACAATAGCATAAAACTCCTTATCATAGGATGAATACTTCCTCTTGGCCTCATTTAAATTTTCACTGAAATAAGCTATCGGTCTCTGCTCTTGACTCAAGACAGCTCCAATTGCTATCCCACTAGCATCAGTCTCAACATGGAATATTTTATCAAAATTTGGCAAGGCCAAAACAGGGCTTTCAGTAATCTTCTTTTTTAACAACTTGAAGTTCTGGTCTGCTGCTTCTGCCCACTTAAATGGTTGGTTACTCTCCTTTATTGTTTCAATTATTGGTGCACATATTTGACTAAAACCTCTTATAAACTTTCTGTAAAAACTTGCAAGACCATGAAAACTGCTTACCTCAAATACACTTCTCGAAGTTGGCCAATCCAGTATTACCTGGATCTTTTATGGGTCCATCTTCAAGCCTTCTTCTGAGACTATAAATCCCAAGTAAATGAGCTCCTTCATAAAACTACACTTCTTCAAATTTATAAGCAGCTTCTCCTTTTGCAAAGTATATAACACCAACTTGACATGCTCCAAATGCTCTTCCTTACTCTGACTAAAATTCAGAATGTCATCAAGATATACTATCACAAATTTTTTTGCATACTCTTTCAAGACATCGTTCATTAGTCTCATAAATGTAGTTGGTGCATTAGTGAGCCCAAAAGGCATCACTAACCACTCATACAACCCACTGTTGGTCTTAAATGCAGTCTTCCATTCATCTCTCTCTCTAATCTTTATTTGATGGTATCCACTCTTCAAATCTATTTTAGTAAAATACTTTGACCCACTTAAACAATCCATCAAATCATCTATGCGTGGCAATGGAAATCTATACCTGATAGTGATCTTGTTTATGGCTCTGGAATCAGTACACATACGTCACTCACCTCCTTTCTTTGGACTAAGCACGACTGGTACTGCACATGGGCTAAGGCTTTCTTTGATCAGTCCTTTATCTAACAACTCCTGTACCTGTCTTCGAACTTCTTCATTCTCCCGAGGGGTCATTCTATATGCTGCTTTGTTTGGTAAACTTGCACCAGGTATTAAATCTTTGTGATGATTGATACTTCTGATTGGTGGTAATTCACTTGGTAATTCATCAACAATTATATTAGCATAATCATCTAACAGATTTTTAATTTCCACAAGCAGATTGTATAAATTAGTAGAAGTCATAATTACCTTGGGTTTACCCACAACAACAAAATGCATTTCTTTCTCCTTCTTGACTTCTTCCAGCAATTCCTTTCGACTAATCAGCATAACATTATTCCCACCTGCTCCTTTGTCTGCTACATCCTTCAAATGCAGCAATGTGTGCTTCTTTCCATACTTCTCTATGGTATAGGTATTCCTTTTGCCATCATGAATGGCTTTTTTGTCAAATTTCCAAGGCCTTCCCAGCAATACATGGCACACATCCACTAGCATCACATCACACAATATGACATCCTTATATGTATCGATCTGTATCTCTACTTTACATTGTTTTGTCATTAAAATATGATGTCCCTTCTGTAGCCACGACACTCTGTAGGGAGTAGGGTGTCCCCTCTTAATCAACCCCAATTTCTCAACCATCTATGTGCAAACAATATTATTAGTGCTTCCACCATCAATCACAACTTTGCAGCTTTTTCTTTTGATTTTCACACAGTCCTAAATAATCTCTTCCTTTGCGCTGGCTCATTTGCTTCCTTCTCTGCCTTAAGCAATACTCTTTTTAGCAATAAAGAATCTCCTGCCTCAGGTGGCTCTTCTTTTCCTGTGACTTGAGGATTTTCTTCCTTTGCCTCAGCTACATTCACATTCCATTGATTTGTTGGTTTTTTATGAGGACAGTCCCATGATTCGTGTCCCCATTCTCCACGTGTAACACCAAATTTCTCTTCCTCGACCTCTACATCTAGGTGCAAATCTCCCTCTACCAAAGTCTCCTCTCTACAGCGGTCTACTACTCGAACCTCCTGCTTCATTCTGATAATGCTAAAATCTTAATCTGAAAGTTCCTCTTCCTCTTGATGGACTTTTACCTCTATTCTTCTGACTTTGTTTCCTCAACATTTCCTCCTCTGTCTTCAATGTTGCTTGGTAGGCATCCTCAATTGTCTTCAGAGTCAACAAACTGATTTCATCATGTATGTCATACTTTAGACCATTGATGTATATGGCTACTTTCTCCATATCATCTTCAACATGTCTTGCTCTAATGCTTAGCTTGTAAAACTCCAATGTATACTCCTTGCAGACATTCCTTTCTACCTCAAATTCTGCAACTGTTTGAAAAGATTCAACTGATAGTCTTTTGGCATAAACTTATTCTTCAATTTACTTACCATTTTATCCCATTGCTTGATCTTAGACTTTCCCTTTCTTTCCCTGGATGTCTATTGTTCATCCCACTAGATAGATGCATGGCCCTTCAACTTGGTAGCTGCAAAATTAACCTTCTTCTTGTCTTCGACCTCTTCCAAGTCGAAATACTTATCCACTGAACCGATCCAATCCATCAGCTCATCCACATTAAGGTTCCCCTCATATGAAGGAATCTCCATTCTTGGTTTTCCACTAACCTTTGCTAATATCTTGAAAAATTTAGCTGCCTCGCTTTCTTCCTCTTCTTCTTCCTCAGAAAATTCTTCTACAACACTGACATTCCCTTCTTCAGGTGCTCTCCTTTGAACAGTCTCCATTGTCTCCATCCGTGTACAAAGGTGTCAAATCTCTGCTAGAAAATCTGCAGTGGCTATAGGTCTTCCCCGACCTATGCCAGCTCCTCTCCTGGGTGGCATATTTGCTACAATCCTTGAGAACAAAACTCAATTTCTGCTCTAATACCAAATGATGCAGCAAGGCTGCAAATTTTCAAAATACGCACGAAACTTACGGTTTATGGGCCCACACAATCAATGACCAATCACGGCAAATCGCATTCTCAACTTTACTCATTCCAATTCCTATGATCGTTGTTATACCTTATCGCATGTGATGTGCGATATGCTTCGCATCGCATCACAATCTCTGCAACTTAAACTATTTACTGCATCGCAACTTCAATAACTTACCTCCTGTCTTTATCGCATCACAAACTAAATCACTCACCGTGTGATGTCTTAACAATAAACACGAAAATTGTTGATGTGTGAAATTCCCTTGGGTTGCGATTTAATCTCCATCGTTGATCTATGCCAGATCTAACAATCTCGTTGTGTCTTTGTTGTTCGCACGTTCAGTGGGCCCTTTCCGGATGCGATGTGTGATCAACGCCAAAATCGTTATGGACGTCTGCATCACAACTCTACAAGTTTGACTTGAATCTGTAATTTCACACAGACATATGACTGGGAACCCCCGTTGTGCGCGATGCAATATATATACTCCAACAGAGAAATAAAAAAGGAAAATTTAAACTTGACAACCAAATTAAAATACAAAAACACTTGGAATTAATCAAAAGTGAAAATACACAGAGTCGAGCCCTTGATGGCTAGATTTTACATGGCTTATCTCCCACCTCTCTCTCCTCTCTCACACCTATCTGCACTTATATATACCTAAAAGTGGTTCTCTTGTCTTTTATTAGCTCTTTGTTGAACCACTCTAACAAACTAATTCTATCCTATCTTAATGATCTAATCTACTTGGTTTGATCTCCTAACAGAGAGAACCAATCTGCTATTTTATTCCTATTTAAGTTAGGAAATCAAACAAACTAACTTCTCACAATTAAAGCTAAATAAAATATTAATAATCAATTTTTCTCCACCTCTTGTTAGCCACAACATGTGAACACACAATCACATTGTTGGCTAAATCCGGATGCTCCTACATCAAGCTCTAAATCAAAAAAGAAGCTCGCCCCTGCAGAAAATATAGTGGATACGGCTTTAGCCATCATCCAACCTACCACAGGGGTTTGGAAGGAAGTAAAAGAGAAGAAAGGGAAGAAAGGAAAATTGGATGACTTCTACAACCATATGAGTCGTTAGGCATTTCTAGCTAGTTTTTCTTCTTTTGCTCAGTTATAAGGGCTTTAAACCACTATTCTGATGGATCCTAGTGATCCTTTATATTCGAATACCTGCCAGTAATATATCCACATAATGTAATTTTATTTCAATTGATAATAAAATTAGGCTTTTTCTCGAGGAAAAAAAAAACAAGTTTTAGATATCAAAATTACAACATGCAAATATTTATAACAACAGTGATAAAACAAACCCAAAATATATGATAAACGAATAAAAAATTGTGCTATTCAACGGATATACATGGAATTAAATTACAACAATTTTCAATCGTTGAAAACACATAAAATAGCTATACAAATTCTAAACCTCCACCCTAATAAATGGCTAAAAATGCATGAAAAATAATATTTTCATTTTTCCAATTTAATACATGCAAAGTCTAATCGTAGGACTAGAAGGTCCAAAGGAAATAATTTTGAAAAAACAGATTTTGTTGTAACTTAACCCTAATTAACCCTAGAAAACATAAAAAGAAATTTAGGGTTTAATTCATTAATTTTATGGATTGGCACAAGAGATAGGACTAATTTCTTTCTCAATCAAGGGCTAATGGAGTCTAAGGAAGAGCATTGATGGAAGCGATTTTAAGGAGAGAGAATGCTACACTTAGGTTTCCCAAATCCTTAAGCCCTAGTGTCCTATCTTTTCTATCCTTTTTAAAGACAAAATGGGAGGAGGATACACTTAGGTTCCTCAAGAAAAACTTGATGAAAATATTGTCAAGGAGATGTTAGAGCCATAAAAAAATTCGCAAAACTTTGGTGAAAGTTTCAATAAAACCCTAACTCTACAACAAATACAACACAAAAAAAAAATTAAGAATAAATTTGCACATATCATCAAAGAATCACCAAATATCATCCAAGAGAGAAAACCATCCAATCAAAATAACCTCCCCAAGGAAATTTGCTTTTCTAGTGCTCCATAGTGACAGAGAGATGAAACAACTAGTGTGCACTACTCTCTAAGTGTGTGTGACAATGATTGAAGGCTAAATCGACTTCCCTATGCTCATATAAGAGATGAGAGCAACCAAGTTGATTTAGTCCAAGATTAGACTAAAAGCCCTAAAAACAATAAAAGTTGGATTACAAGTTGGATAGATCATAAGTTGACCCCCAAAGGTAGCCAACTCAATAATAAAACATAAAAAAACACCTCTTTTCACCCGCACATGTGAACTAAAATGCATCCAAGAGTGATGTCATCCACTAAAAGGTGTCTCTCATGAAAATGTGCCATGGATAACTTGAGGTACATCTCATCGAAAAGCTACATCTTATAAAAATGTGTCCAACCATCAAGCAAAGGCTCCCTCAACAAGGTGTTATCATTAAATAAGCCCACATCATCAATGTGAGCCACCATATGAAGGGGACATCATAGAGCTAAAGCATGACATCATCATGCAAAGTAATGTACCATCCCCTACAAAGGGGTCTCAAATCATCTCAAGAACAAGGCAACATCCATCAAGGTGGTGCAATGCTAGCATGGGGGCATCTTGTCAGCTTTGGTGTACATCAACTCTCTAATCAACACCCTATGCAATTTTTAAGGCTTTAGAGGGAGAGGAGAGTGCCATCAATAGTGTTGAAGGTCAATGCTCCTAAAAAAATGGTCAATGTCCTGGCGCTAGTACCCAGTTGAGTCATCTAATGGGGTTGGATGTCCTCTTTGAAATATTAGAGAAGCATCATACAATCCCTCAAGGAATGGAAATTGTTCCTACAAGCACGCATCTAAAAGATACTCACAAAACTAAGTGATATCAACATCATAGGTGTATGAACCATCAAAGTATTAGGGAGGGACATATTTAATGAAGAAGGCATCAAAATGCTTTACACAAGTATCATCTTCAAGTGTCTTTTTAGCTTATGATTTGTAAAAAAAAAAATATACCTAGATATGATAGGGTTATCATAAGGCCCTATTAGGTGTTTCCAACCTTAAGGGGAGGAATAGTTCCTAGGTCGACCCATCAATCAGTTGGTGTAACTAATCAATGACATGGCATGAGATTTACTTCATGGAAGATGACGTGATCTTGTACTAGTTATGAAATTCCAACATCCTTGAGCATTATGATGAGAAGAGGGAGCAATCGTGGGACCTAAGTTATCCCTTTCCTCGACCTATTTTTACCACCCCTCTTGTGCATCTTTTCCTTCATTGATTTTCTTTATTTTACAAAGACAACTTGGGTTATCATTGATTCATCATTGATCCCTTAAATATAGAGCATTTTATTACTCATTTGGATTAATAAATCATGGATTAGCTAGAAACTGGGTGAGGGAATGAGAGGGGCAGAGCTTAGGCTAGGATTTTGTCCACGCACTTTCATTTTATCTCGATGAATCTTTTGCATTTTAACATTATGGCACATGCTCTTTCTTTTCTTTCTGTTGCATCAACCTCTTTGAGGAAAGTTTGCAGGCCCCTACACAATGATGAGGAAAATAGGGAACCAATAATGGTGAAAGATAACAATCAACCTAAACATGGGATGTGAACACAAGGAAGAGATGGAAGTGTTTAAGTAGATTTTCATGGATACACACCATCAACTAGAGCCTCCTAATTTGTGCCCTTCCTAGAGAGTGAAAGCAATGCCCCAAGGAAGGTTACACTAGACAAGAGGCAAGATATAACCACCAAAGTGAAGCATGGGAACAAGAGTATAACCAAAAGTGGTATAAAATCTAGTTCAACTTGTGATTCATACTAGAATGCCCTTAAACATTAAAGAAAAAACACTTGAATGCAAAAATGGTTGGTGTATCTTACAATAAATGACCCAAATTCTTCAAATGAGCAGACTAAATGAGAATAAGCACTGACCAAAGCATGGATGAGAGGCATTTGAAACTAGCTATATGTGGATCACCATAGGGCTACTAGCTGGCACGCTGAAACAAGGGAGAATATTTTTCTCCTAGAGGTTACCCACATGGGTGGGTAATATGCTCTACCCAAATATGAAGGAACAATACGCAACACCAAATGTCTCTTAGTATGTGTTGAGACCTTAAATCAATAATGTTGAAGAAAATCCTCCACATAGATAAAAATATTTCCATTCTCGCTGAAATTTTAAAAAATGGCTTGTTACTTTCAAAAACTTCAAATAAACTAGTAAGTAGAACCATACACATTTGTAGCTACAAATTCCCAAACAATGCAGCATACTGACCAAAAATACCATTTTATTTTGTACTTTGAACTTGAGGATTGCAAAGCTTAATGGGATTTTTTGCAAATGCAAGCAATGTTGCAAACATCACGATCGTGATTAAAACGGCGAGGGTCTAAAATCGGAGAAAATCGATAAAAAAAACGGCAAAAATTTGACAAATACAAAAGTATTCATTTTTTTCAATTTTTTTAATATATAAAGCATCTACAACATAAAATAAATGCATTGACACATAAATATGAAAAGAGAACTAATATATAAGATGTGTAATATCATGTCTAGTACCGATGTCTAGTCCCAACCCAACCTCAAAATATCAACAAAAAATATAATAATGTATCTCATATCATGAGTCATAATGTCATGTACAATGAAATGAACCAAATAACTAATACTACCAATTTCCTATGCCTCTCTTGCGAGAAAATGTTACAACTTTCCCTCTAGATGAAGAAGGCGGTGGGGCTAGCAGTGGACTCTATTGTGCTCTGAACATTAAAGAACTAGGAGCTATAGGAGGTATACGACGTCTTCTACTGGTGAGGGAGGTAGTTGGTGTCACTTCCTCCTCCTCCTCCTCCTCTACCCCCTCCAATACATCCTACTCTTAACCAATCAGGGGCCGACTCCATGACAGGCCTCTCGACCTCAACCCTCCATGCAGCAGTGGTGTCAATCTCATCCAATGAGATGGTCTCCACATCAGGTGTCCTCTCAAGTTGACTCAGCCATAATCGAAAATTGTAGTAGACGTAGACCATGTCATTAAGTCGCTGGGACTCCATCTTGTACAAGGTTCATAAATTAATAAATTGTAAATAATAAATTAATAATTATAAAAAATTATTATTTGATAAATTCAAAAAATTAATTGGAATAGTTTAACCTATTGCACTTCTTGGTGTGTATTTTTTCAAATACACTCTAGTTGCGCTTGCATCCTAAGGAACTACATGTTTGGCTGAACGCTCGAATGGGAAGCCTTTGGAGATTGGCTATTTTTCCACCGTAGCTTCTCCACCATGCATCTACAACAAATAAGATAAACATAAGAAAAATAATGAAATTTAAAAGAAACAATGAATTTTGAACAAACTAAATCTTACCTGACATTTTAGTCTTCCTATCATAGATAGTCATGTCAAAGCTAAATGTGCCACCTGCGATCCTATATATCTTTATTTCTTTGGAGATTTCTGCACGTTCTGTTCGAGATGGCAGCATCTTCTAAACACGAGTAAAGAATCCATCCATAACCTCAGCATCAAATAAGAAACCACAGAAGTAAGAAAATGTGGGGTTCAAGTAGATCCCTGCAGCATGAATGGGGCGATGGAGTGTCTTGTTTCATCGCTTATCAATCACTTCCCATAGAAGTTGTTGTTTCTGAAGCCCCTCATCCCCCTTATCATCATGGTAGCTCTGAATGTATTCTTTAGCCCTATCCATGGCCTCATAAAAGTAGCCCATTGTAGGCTTGTCTCCATCAACTAATCAAATAACCTTTACCAAAGTTTCAGTAATGCTACACACCTTTTGCACTCCCACCCAGAAGTTTCCCTGGTATGAAACTAACATGTATATGGCCTTTCCCTCTGGTTTGCGTCTATATGACAAAACACATCACTCCACTGAAAGAAACATTCTATTCACATCCCAACATATAATTCAAGAGGAATTGAATAGATATGAAACTGGTGGCAAACTGTGTAATGGCAAAGCGCACCAACTCCTTGTTGTTGGTGAATGTTCTAATCAAATGAAGCACAAATGCATGATTATATATAAATTTTGTAATGTTTTTTTATGATTCAACAATATCCTTGTCAAAAGGAAATTTTCCTATGTCCTCCAATATCAAATCAATGCAGTGTGCAGCACAAGGTGTCCAAAGTAAGTTAAGATGTCTCTCCATAAGCATCTTGCTAGCAACAACATAATTTGCAGCATTGTCTGTTATGATTTGGACATGTTGTGGACCCACCTCCTGAATGAACACATCCAACAAATCACATAATAACCATGCATCTTTGATATGTGCAGATGCATCAATAGATTTCATAAACATTGTCCCCTTAGGACAATTAACCAAGAAGTTAATAAGGTTTCTGCTGAGATTTTTGGAGTGTTGAGATAGCATCGGATGTGCTCTAGCTCCCAAAGTTTGTGGAGGGACTAGAGTACATGAGATCTCTGAGACTCAGAAAGGGATTTGAGAAATTCCATCATGTTTAAGAGATATTTAATTAATTAATATTTTTAATTGAAGACCCTAAGTCTAACTTGGGAAAATTAAAAGATTGAAGTTAATTAAATTAAACATGTGATGAAAATGACTTAAGTTATGCGGATTAAGCTTTCTTTTAATCTTAGCCGTTTATTCGAGATTAGATCACAGTCATTGGTTTCCCAATGAGAAAAGTGTAAAGGAAAGGCTTGGGGTCAGTTGGAGAACACACACAGTGGCAGAGCACTGAGACTAAGCTGGAATTCTAGAGCGTGGTTTGCTAAGAATTTCAAGAAGTGTTTCAGCTGCAGCGAAGGGTAGTATTGGCGGAAGGGATGATCTGATCCCAGGCCAAGAGTGCAACAAGAGGTAGAGAATCAGCAGACTGAGTAGCGCAGAGGGATCAACAGCTACGCAGTGCAGCCACAGCCCAGCAGAGGCAGCGCAGAGGCTTCAGGGGCTACGCAGGCCCAAAAAGGGCAGCGCAGAGGCTTCAGGGGTTACGCAGGCCTAGAAATGGCAGCACAGAGGCAGCAAGAGGCCAGCAGGGCTGACATAGACCCAGCCAGGGCAGTGCGGGGGCAACGTAGCCCAATCTGAAGTGACGCAAGCCCTTCCTGAGTAGCGCAGGGGCTGACACATGCTAGCAGAGTTGTCGCAGTGGGCTTCAAAGGAACACTGGGGTTTCTGAAGACTGAAAAGGGCTGAGTTATGTAAATCTCGTTTGAGGGTGTGAATTAGTCTGTTTTTTTATCTCCAGAACAGAGGTATAGCTGCAGTTTATTTCTCTGTCGGGTTAACTAGTTTGGTGCCTAGACTTGTTGTACTTGGAATCTACTTAGTAATAAAACCCTCTAGCAGCCAGAAGACCAGTTTTCCCGCATTGGGTTTTTCCAGGGACAATTGTCTAGAAAATCCTTGTGTGTCACTTTGTCATGGTGCATGTTATTCAGTTTTAGATCTGTATGTGTAGGTTGTTATATGTATTTACTTCGATGTTTTTTCCGAATATTTGGAATAATAACTTGTAATTTAATCAAGTAGGAGAAGTAAATTGAGAATTAACAGTAAGATTTCTTAGGTTAAGAAATTTTCACATGTTATTAGAGCCATTGCAGAACTAGCCTGGATCTCCAACAAGACTGAAGAATTTGTGCTGTAGAAAGCACCAACAACAGCAGAAAACCAGACCAGAGAAGGCAGCGTAGTGATGAAGGGCAACACGCCAAGCATCAGCACAGAGACCCACACCAGAGATTAATGCAAAACTTCGAGGTGAAGTGTTGTGTTGGAGCACATTCTTCGTTAAGAGGGAGTGTTCAGATTTTTGGAGTGTTAGGATAACATCGAATGTGCTCTAGCTCCAAAAATTTGTGGAGGGACTAGAGTACATGAGATCTCCAAGACCCAAAAAGGGATTTGAGAAATTCCATCATGTTTAAGAGATATTTAATTAATTAATCATTTTAATTAAGGATCCTAAGTCTAACTTAGGAAAATTAAAAGATTAAAGTTAATTAAATTAAACATGTGATGAAAATGAATTAAGTCTCACGAATCAAGCTTTCTTTTAATCTTAGCCGTCAATTCAAGATTACATCACGGACGTTGGTTTTCCAACGAGAAAAGTATAAAAGAAAGGCTTGGGATCAATTGGAGAACACACACAGTTACAGAGCACTGAGACTAAGCTGGAATTCTAGGGCGTGGTTTGCTAAAAATTTCCAGAAGTGTTTCAGCTACAATGAGGGGTAGTATTGGCAGAAGGGATGATCTGATCCCAAGCCAAGAGTGCGACAAGAGGCAGAGAAGCAGTAGAATGAGCAGCGCAGAGGGAGCAACTACTCAGCGCAGCCACAACCCAGGAGAGGCAGCGTAGAGGCGTCAGGGGCTACGCAGGCCCAAAAAGGGCAGCGCAGAGGCACCAAGAGGCCAGCAGGGCTAACGCAGGCCCAACCAAGGCAGCGCAAGGGCAGCGTAACCCAGTCTGGTGTGACGCGGGTCCTTCCCGAGCAGCACAGGGGCTGACGCTTGCTAGCAGAGCTGATGTTGTGGGCTTCAGAGCAGCACTAGAGTTTTTGAAGACTGAAAATGGTTGAGTTCTATAAATCTCGTTTGAGAGTATGAATCAGTCAGTTTTTCTGTCTCTAGAACAAAGGTATAGTTGTAGCTTATTTCTTTGTCAAGTTAACCAGTTTGGTGCCCAGATTTGTTGTACTTAGAATCTACTTAATAATAAAACCCTCTAGCAGCCAGAAGATCGGTTTTCTCGCATTGGGTTTTTCCGGGGACAATTGTCCAGAAAATCCTTGTGTGTCACTTTGTCATGGTGCATGTTATTCAGTTTTAGATCTATATATGTAGGTTGTTATATGTATTTACTTCGATGTTGTTTCTGAATATTCAGAATAATAACTTATAATTTAATCAAATAGAAGAATTAAATCAAGAATTAATAGTAAGATTTCTTAGGTTAAAAAAATTTCACAGCTTCTACCATTTTATTTGGGCCAACCATCTAACACCGCAGTGCATCATGTGTGTGCCCATGATCCCCTAAACTCCTTCAATATCTTAGTGTAGTCAACTTTTTCATTTTGAAGAATGTGATCTCTAAAGTCATCATATGAAGGGGATTTGTACCCTGGGCCAACAATAGCAATAGCATCAATCGCGGGCCGGAAAAATGGATTGTTTCTGGCAACACTGAAAGGAATATCACTCAAAAGAAGAAACTTTTCCAACAACTTGTCAACTTCTTCCTTCTTTCTTTTTTTAATCACTGACGAGATAGATGGTTGTGCACCAAGTGTCGTTCTAAGAACAAAAAATGATGATGTAGCTATGGGGTTCGGTGTACATACTAATGGTGAAGAACCAATACCACTCTCACAGTCACCTCCCAATCCTGACACTCCACCCCCTACTATTTAACTCTTCATAGTTGTCTTGGTAAGTTTGTTTGTCTCTATTCCTTCCAAATATTTAAGGGCTCTTCGGATGATTTATGGATTTGTATTTGAGCAAGGCCCCATCTCATGTCCAAGAAATTGTCCAAGGTGGAACTTCAATTTGTATACCCCTTTTGTCATATGTTTCCCACATAACTTGCAACTCAAATTTGACCCATCAAATTCTCCATCAGGTTCATCAAATTCCCACAAAAGGGCCAATTTCTTTGGCATGTTTGTAACTTTGTTGAACCCTTGAGTTTTATTGTAAGTTGAAGTTTGGAGCTTGAACCTAGGGCACAAGAAGAATTGCAAGTTAAAGAAATGAAATTAAAATTTACATACAACATTTTGAATTTTTGACCCAAAAAAAAACATCAACTCAATGCAACAATAATAGAAAAAAATACGCATTCAAACCCAAGCAAAAATGATGAAAAAAACTAAGGTACAAGAAGAAATTAAACAAATAAAACTAACAACCAATATTTTGCATTTTTTACCAAAAAAACCCTCCGCATAATGTAACAAAAATGACAAAAAAACAAAATCAAATCCAAACAAAAATCATGAAAAATAAATGAGTGATAGAAATCCAAGGAAAAACAAAAACAAAAAAACAAAAAGATGGCCAAATTTGATGCCCATACCTGAAAACCACGTTCTTTTGAAGAAACTTGGTCCAAACTTGAATTTGTTTTTTCTTGGGACGCTAAATTCCTTCACTTTTCTCCTCTCTTGCCCTTGTAGATGAGTTATCTTCCTCCTTAGCTTTCACTCTTGCCCTCTGTCCGCCAAAAAGACTGAATTTAGCTTTTAAAACCGCGCTATTTTCCGACCCAACGATTTTTATGCATCAGATCGCGATTTTTTCACAATTCGGACGATAAAATCACGGGCATGAAAAAATTGCAATTTTTTTAAACATCGCGATAAAATCGCGATATTCGCAACACTGATTATGCAAGCCTCACAATAAGGGTAATCCCATATTGCATTGTTGCACGCAGACACAATTACATGACATTGTAACTTCCATGCACAAAAATCCGACTGCAATGGATATAAAAAGATCTCTTAATTTACTAAGAAATCCTCAAACCATAAAATTAGTAATATTGAGCAGTTGAAAGAGACAAAGCACTGAATTTTCGAAGAAACAGTGATTTCAATTCGTAGTAAAACAGGAAGTTTCAAAAACTAATTAATTATAATATTCACCTTGTTAGTTTGAAAACTATGAAAAGTTGCCAAATGACTATATATCCCTTTTTCTTAAGAAGAGCACATTTTATAAGATTATCATATCCACTGCACTAACGTTATTATTTAAAGCTTTTCAAGTTAATGACAATCGATACAACTACACAGAAAAAGCTGTAAGATATATCACCATTCAATATAAAACAGATCAAAGCTAGCTCTTCATCCCTTAATGTAGTTGTCTAAAGAATACAAATAACAATATTTTCAGTGCTTTCTAAAATTACAATTTAAAAGTTTCAGCTCAATAACAATAGCAATATTTTCAATGCTTTCTGAATTTACAATTTAAAAGTTTCAGCTCAATAACAATAACAATATTTTCAGTGCTTTCTGAAATTACAATTTAAAAGTTTCAGCTCAATATCAGTGTCTGCTTGCAACACTGAATGCAAGCCTCACAAGAAGAGTAATCCTGTATTGCATTATTGCAAGCAGACACAATTACATGACATCGTAATTTCCATGCACAAAAATCCGACTGCAATGGATATAAATTTTGAAGAAACTAATAAAAAGATCTCTTAATTTACTAAGAAATCCTCAAACCATAAAATTAGTAATGTTGAGCAGTTGAAATAGACAAAGCACTGGATTTTCGAAGAAACAGTGATTTCAATTCGTAGTAAAACAGGAAGTTTCAAAAACTAATTAATTATAATATTCACCTTGTTAGTTTGAAAACTATGAAAAGTTGCCAAATGACTATATATCCCTTTTTCTTAAGAAAGCACATTTTATAAGATTATCATATCCACTGCACTAACGTTATTATTTAAAGCTTTTCAAGTTAATGACAATCGATACAACTACATAGAAAATCTGTAAGATATATCACCATTCAATATAAAACCGATCAAAGCTAGCTCTTCATCCCTTAATGTAGTTGTCTAAAGAAATTAGAATACAAATAACAATATTTTCAGTGCTTTCTAAAATTACAATTTAAGAGTTTCAGCTCAATAACAATAACAATATTTTCAGTGCTTTCTGAAATTACAATTTAAAAGTTTCAGCTCAATATCAATCGACACAACTCAATGGAAAAAACTTGAAGACTGCCCAAAGCATTTCCTGCCTAAATGCTAATAGTCGATAATATCTACCCCAAAGCAACACCACTCACAATACAATGGGCGAAGTAGCACACTAGAAGCATTTTCTAGTCCTTCCAAAGTGAATCAGCTTTTGCCAAACTATGAGCACTCTGGAATATATAGGCCTCTTATGCCCATGAGGCAACTCAAAGCTATTTCTAAAAGCTAAAAGCATCACACTTATAATCCATTGAACACTAGTCACTTACCAAGCTAAATAGAAATTTGTACTTTTCATGGAGACATACCTCAGGGAATGGAGACCTTTTGACTAAAAATTCGTATTTCATAAATTACCGTCCAAGTTTCCTCCATTTAGATCGACCTCTATTAATCTCAAAACCACTCTCAGCCTGTTTTAGCATATGTAAGAATTCCAAGCCCTCACTACTCAATGAGAGTTTCCCTGGACTTCTTACTTTTGCAACTCCATTTGTGGAAGTTGCATTTCCATTAGATGCAAAAGTACTATTTTCAACTTGACTAGTATCAGATGTTTCAGATACTAAGCCCGTCAAAGACTCGACAATGTCATCTTTGTTGCATTCTCGCCTATAATCAAGAGTTATCATTTCTAGCTCATGTGTATCCAAAGTTTCTTGTGGCATGCTCTGTCATGGATAAGTAAAAGAATTTGGCATTTAGATTTTAAAAATAAGCAATCTTTGTGCAAAGGGAATATAGCCATCATATTTTCATTAGTCATACAGTGTGAAACTGAAAAGTGTTTACACTAATTTACAACCTCAAATAGTCCCATGGCTCCATAAAATGATAACTAGAGCAAATGACCATGTGTGTGTATCTGTGTGCTCATTTTCAAGGGAGGGAAAACACAAGTAAGATGCTGTGTATGGAATTTGCTAAGTTGCACTCAAACTAGGTATTCAAACTGCGGACATGCAAACCACTGACCAAAATACAAGGACAATACAAACCTCAAGAACCCATCCAATGTATGTCACATTATTCACATGCTGATTCATATCCAGATCAGATCTCCTTGGCTGCATATCATAAGAACAATGAAATTCGTTGGCACTAAAAACACATTAATAAATAATAACTTGACAAGGAATAACTGCAAAAATTATAACATTTTACATTATGCAAAGAAAACGAAATGCCTACAAACATGTAGAAAAATATAATCTAGGATGGAAATATAAGATTCAAACAAAAATATTAGGCTCATATTACAGGGCTTTAAATGAATGTTTTGCAGTATTGCAGAACTGGAACTCAGCTGTGACTCAGCTAGGATCCAAAATTATCGAGTTGGGGAAAAGTTCAGCTCATCAAAAACAGAGAAATGCATTTTTTAAACTAAATTGAAAAAAATACTTAAAACAACAGATAATTACTTTGCTTCTTTGCCCACTACTATCTGCATGCTGAATTGAATTTCTCCTTCCGTAACACAGGAACAAGCAGCAAAAATGCAAAATGAACCATAAATTCTGACTTGGAGAATAGTATTAATGTTAACATATATCTTGACTTAGTAGCCTCTTAGTGGTCATTAATGTATAAAGTAATTTATTGTTAATGTATTATTAATGGGTGATCCAAGTGATCATGTCTTTTAGGATTAGACCTAGTCAACCTAGATCTAATTCTATATAAAGGGCTCTTGTATCCCATTGTAATCATTATGTGAAACTGTATTGCATAATTGGGGAATTATGTTACCCTCCTAATTCTGTGCGGAATCTATTTTGGTCCTGTTACCCTTCATATTGTATGAGTCCTGTTACCCACAAAAAAGTGGATAATCCACAGGAGAAATTTTTCTCCTCTTTGGAGAGCAAGCCAGTCAACATCCCTACTTGACATGATGCCAGGGACCCTCCACATATATATGCTTTGGTTAAATTTCTTTCTCCCGTCTGGCATGCCTCGAAGGAAGGTGGGTCATCCATCGGCAAGTACTTTTACCATTTTGTAATCATGTGATTTTGCTTATTTTTTGGGACATATTAATATGAATCAAGGGGCGATCTAGATGATTGACCGATCTTGACTATATTTGTGTGCTCTCACTTCACCCGGCCGGTTAGTCTTTGATCCTAGTCTAGTGGGACCTCCTTTGAGATCTTTGGGTTTATAGGAAGGACACTACTGGGGAGGCTCTGATTGAAGTAGCATGCTTATCACTTTCCATCATTCCCTCTATTCTTCATCCATTCTTCAGGCAGGGGATCATTGGTCATGAGGATTGGCACCCTCTCATCCTCATCCTTGGGTCTGGGATGGAAAGCATTTCCCTTCAGGTTGATGCAACTAAAAGAATGCTAAAAGCAAAGAAAGCCACAATAAAAGAAAATGGAAAAACGCAAGAGATGGCTAGGACTGAAATTAGTGCATGGGCAAAAGCCTAGCATGAGCTCTACCCCTCTCATTAGCCATTACCTAGTTTCTGGAGCACTTGAGGCTCCCCACATAAAAAGGAACCCTTGTATTGTCCCAACCTTGATGTGCAAGCAACCTCATTTTAAGGGGTAATAAATGCTAAATCTCTCAAATGCAAGCTTGGGTTCCTGAACTATGCACCCATATCAAAGCACTATCATAAAGAAGTAAAAGACACACGAGAGGGGTGGAAAAAGAAAGTTGAGGAAAGGGGTAACTCATGCCTCCATGATTGCTCCCTCCTTACATCTATACACCCTAGATGTTGGACCACCATTAGTTGGTCACTTGGCTATGGCACCTGGCTCTAAAGTCTTTTCCACTCCATTACCACCATCTACACTTGCACCTATGGATTGATGGGTTGACCTGATACCTGCCACTTTCCCTTGGGGGTTGGAAATACCTAATAGGTTTATCCACCTAGCCATCCCAAACATAAGAGAGGGAACACCTATACGAGATTTGGTTAGAGAGATTGACTTTGATGGCGCATCATTGCCTACCTAGAGCAAAGCGTTGGGCTATTTGATAGCTTCACATGGTGCTTGACACCTAGAGGAACCCCTAGATGTTGGAACACTAAGCCCATGATGCTTAGTGTTAGAGATAATGATGATGTTCCCAACAAACCTAGGATGCCCACAAGTTGGCCTTGACACTGTTTGATGGGCATCACTTGATCCAGAGCTTAGATGATGATGATGGTCAACCTGGAGATGACAAGGGAGGGCTTGTACATCACCTTAGAGCCCCAATGCTTGAGCTTGTTGATGCCATGTCACCCTTTTTCCTCTTGTGAAGGTGATGTAGGGCACTTTTTGGGCATGATGTCTTGGCATGGAGATACTTTTGATGGCTTGCACATGATCCTTGAGTGCTTTTTGGAGTATGGAGTGTTACCCACCAACAATGGGTGGCACCCATAGGAGAAATATTTCTCCTATATTGTCTTCAGTCGGCAGCCAACAGCCCTTGGAGCCACTAGATAGCTCGATGTACCACCATCTCTGCCACTTGAGCCAGCCATTGTGTGCCCTCGCTTATCTATTATGATCGTATGTTTGAAAGTGGGCCTTCCAAACCCGAAGGTATGGCTTTCATTATGTAATTGGGTATTTTTGCTTACTTATCATGGACAAATATGGGCGTGGATTAGTGGGGGGATTCGGCAGAAAGAATGGGCTTGGTTTGTACTCTTGTCCCCTTGTCCAATTTGGTGGTTAAGCTTGTATCCTAGTCCCATGAGATCTCTGTTATTGGCTACTAGCTTTAGGACCAGCACTACATGGGAAATCCCAATTTTGGTTGTGTGGTCCCGCTTCCCGACACCACATATATCACTCCCCTTTGCCCATTATAGCCCATTTTCACATATTTCCCAACTGGGTCCACATTTGTCCATTGGGTTTGTTATCCACCACTTGTGGGTGATATCCATAGGGGAAAAATTTTCTCCTAGATAGTCCTCAGCTGGCAGCCAGCAACCACTAGATAGCTCGATGTGCCACCATCTCTGCTACCAAGGAAGTCGAGAATTTTTCAAAGATCAAGTCATCAACCAACATGATTATATCATTGTAAACCCAATTTCTGCAAGTTTTATTGTAAATGATGCTAGTATGACCATTTAATTATGCAACACCAGCTAGGTAAACCTCTGATTTTGGAAAAGGATTTCATCCTATGAAGTTTTTTATCCTCCCTAAATTATGTGTGTTTGTATACATGGATAATTGACAAAGTTTTTCTTCCATCTTAAACCCCAAAGCTAGGGTGGAATTCGTTGACATGGTCTTAGGTGAGTCCTAGTGTTATATCGAGCCTATTGTAAAAGTGTGTTTGGGAATAATTCTAGTGCATGGTCCATCACAGTCAGACACCATGACTAAATTATTTTATTACAAGCACACTTGGTTTCATACGAGATCATATTGTGCTGCAAAATTAGGTAGTGCCTTAGGGGCCTATGTCTAAAACAGTGTTTTAAAAATCGGACTAGGGTTCCGAAACGGCCTAGGGTTGGCTCCGACTCCAACTCGGTATCGACTCGACGGGTTCGGTTTCAATGACTCGGTCTTTGTAAAAAGTACATTAAATATTACTTTTTTTATAAAAGAACATAATTTTAAAGATTTTCATTCATGTTTCCAAACACAAAGCATGAATATATCCATTATATCAAAATTGCACCTAGTGTATTGTCCAATACATGATGATGATATAGAGATAAAAACAAAAAACATAACCAAGGAGGCTCTAAATGGCCTATACAACAAAACATGTATAGTCACTACTGCTAGACATCTGACAAGACAATATCCTCTGCCTCAAACTCTGAACCAAAGGGGGAAACTGCTCGCTCCTCCTTCTCTGAATCAACATCCTCAACTTGAACTGTCACACGTTGAGCCTGAGATAGATGAGTTATGCGCCTCCGTCGTGGCTGACTAGAGGAAGTGCCTGCAGTTGCAACTGGAGGACTTGGAGTTGGGACTAGGCCTGCTACTAGTGGATCTGCATTGGCTCCAAATGGTTTCTCTTCTTTGTATGAATCCTCTCAAAGACAGACCAATTGCGCTCACACCAAGAAGAACTGCAAGTTTGACTCAAAATGCGGATTGCAAATCTCTACAATTCAGGACAATGGCTCGGTCGGCTCTATGTATGGCTCGGTGTACGACTCGGTCAGCTCGGTTGGCTCGGTCGGCTCGGTCACAAACCGGCCTCCGAACCGGTTTTTCCACCGAGTCGGTCCGGCCGAGGGTCTGGCTCGATTGACTCGGTTGATTCCGAGCCGATCCAGCCGATTTTTAAAACTATGGTCTAAATGTGTATTTCCCCTTCTAAGAGTTGAATTAAATTGCAATATCTTGATGTAAAAAATATTTTAGTGCACGGTCCCTCGCAGTCAGACACCATGACTAAAATATTTGAGGGTGGAAAAAATTATTAATCCCCTCCGGAGTCAATTAAGTAATTTTGAGTCAAAATAATTATAGAGAAAATAGTTTCTCTCCAAGTGGAAAAATAATAAAAAGAACTCAATTTTTTAAGGTCCTCCACCAAAGGAAAAATGGAAAAATGGATATTTTACGAAAATTTGAGCCTTAGACCTTGGTGGTCAAGTCAAATCAAATTTTTGAGGAAATTAATCCAAAATATTATTTTTTTGATTAATTAAAAGTGGTTTTTAAGAAAATTTCTATTTTTTCCTCAAAATAAAATTTTGATAATGGAGATTTAAAGATGATCAAGTTATTTTTAATGATCGAGATTATTTTGACGAGGATCAAGCCAACTAGCCGTTATTTTCCATTTGGAGGGGTTTCTCTACATAAATAAGCCATTTAGCTTATATTGTCATGATGATCTTTGGATGAGAAAAAAATTGTAACGCTGATATTGAGTTGTTGCTCTGCTGGGAACATTTTTTTATCATAATAGAAAGACTTTGGGGTTCAGTTCATGATGTTCTTCTTCTGTTGAACTGTGGTATGTGTTAGTTATGTGTTATCATATATTGTGCTGAACAATTTTTTTATAAATTGTTTTTTCATTTGTCGGTGATAAGAACATTCTATTAGAACAAGTTATCTTAGGTGATCTGATTCATCATATGATCTAACAATTTTCTCTTGAGAAAATTATAGAGATTTATAGATACGCTAACCCTTGGGTTCCAAGTTCATAGACTATGGGGAAGAGCCAACCTTGTTTGGGCTCTAAGATTTCGTTGTGGTCATCAATTTTGCAGAAGGGTTTCAACCAATCTATCTTTCGAAATTATTCATCCAATGTCATTTATTTAAAAAATATTTTCGAAATTTTTATTTGATCTTCGACTAAAAAGAATTAATATGTTAATGAGAGCTTGCAATTTTATTTTGTAAATATTGTAAATTTGTAAATATTTTTATTTTTCTAACCCTTGTTATTGTAGCACTTGCGTATTTGGGGTTTCATAATTTTCTATATATATTTGGGGTTTGGAATTGCTTTATTCATTTGTGCAGGTGATAGTTCAAGGGTTTGAAGCAACATTTTTTTCTAGGCTATCCATCCAATCAAGGAAGTTCGATCTAAGCCCTTGAGAGTAAGATCTAGCATCCTTAGCTCCCAGCAACTCAACATCCAACTAAAGAAAGGAAGTCGTCCATCTTAAAGTGATTTTCGAGCAAATTTTTGGAGAAATTTTGTGATTGCAGGTTGCTGCAATTTGTTTGAGGCCTCCAAGACCTAGTCGTCTTCCCCTTTAGCCTTTTAGTCCTCTCCTCTTTCCTCCTTCAGCCTAGCCGCTAGCTGTGAGCCCTAAGTTCCTAACGACTCCCTTGGTTGAGCCACAATTGTTTTTAGGGCCTTAACCCTAGGCCATAGCGCTTTTAGGGTTTTCCATGCCCTTAGAGGGCCTTCTCAAGCCCTCGACCCCCCTCTTTTTGCTTGGCCACAGCCTTGGGTTGCCTCCTAAGGCCCTCGGCCCCCCTCTTAACCCTTGTCGCAGGCCCTAAAGAGCCTTTCCCTTGTGTCGCGACCCTTTTAGGGCCTCCTCTTGCCCTGTGTCAATCCTTTGGGGCTTGACATTAGCCCTTGTGGACTTATTTCCCTTCGTCGTGGACTTATTTCCCTTGGTCATGGACTTATAGGGCCTTACTTCCCCTCATTTAGAGCTTCCTTGGCCTCTTAGCCCTATCCTTAGCCCTATTCTAGCCCTAGCTTATTCTTCTAACCCTCATTTGGCCATTATTCAATCATCATCGATTTTTGCATTGTTTTAGTGGACTAACATCTTGTGTTTGCAGTGATCTTCTTCCTAACATTGTGGGTGCAAGAAGTGGAAGTCATCTCCAAGCCTCTTAGCCCTCAACTAGGCCCTTAGGCCTATTGGTTTGCCTCTCTATCCCTCATTTACTTCTCTATTTTGCTACAACTATTTATTCAGTTCTATAACGCTAATAAAAAACATTAAAAGTGACCAAAAAATCATTAAGGAATCACTTAACTTCATTAACTAATAATTGGAGTTCATTTGGCTTTAAGTGTTTGGCACCATGTTGCCTTTTTGAGGACCGAATCTCTCATTTTTTGAGTTGATATAGGTCTGATATATGCCATTTAAAGGTCTGATTTGAATGTTAAATGTCTGATCTATAGCCTATAAAACTGATTGGCATTCATTGGAAGATCTCATGCTTTTATTTTCTAAAAAGCATTCTTGACATCTTGCATTGTTTTCTAAGCGTATTGCAAGGACTGATATAAATTTGCAGCAGTGATAATTGCACTAATGGCTCTAAAAATAACTAAGGAACTCATCTAATTCATAAACATTAATTGTTGAAGTGATTTGGCCAAAAGATTCATTAGTGTCTTGTCATCTTTTACATTTAAGTGCTCTTCATTGTTTCAAGAACATAGTTGGCGAATATAATTTATAAGTGCTCTAAAAGGTTAATTAGATTGGCTCATTGCTCTAATAAATCACATTGTGGATTAATGCTCTTTTCTCTCATTGTGACATTGTTCCTAAGGAATATCTTTACTTGTCATTGCCACCAAGCTAAGTGGATAGTTGAATAATTAGTTACATTGTTTCTTATGGTCATTGTGGATATTTCTTTTGTGACATGTGTAACTAATATTGTGTTTTGCAAGCGAGCTCTATATCTAAAGTTTACATCCTTGCTAATCAAGTCAATTGATAATATTAATCCTAACAAGATCATTCTTGTGGTATTCCAAAATTTGCTAATCGTGTTTAAACTCTCTATCTCGTGCATCTAATTGACACATTGGCACTTAGCATCTTAAATTGCCATTATTAAAAGAAGCATTGTGTTTATGGTTGTTTCATGAGCAATTGTATTGATCTTAACACATTTTGGCGCCTTCTATCTTGTTCCATTGAGCATCTCATATTTAGTGAAGATTGTCATTGTATATTGATTTAAGTACTTTGTTGTTCTAATATCGGTGTAATTTGTCTCTAAGTGCTTAAGATATTTAACAATCTCACTCAAAGTAATCTCTCATCTTGCATTTGCATCCTAGGCTTTATTCTTGCATTAATTAATTAACCTCCAAGCATAAGCTTGGTTGAAAGACTCTTATGACCACCTCTCTCATCTAGCTTGCGAAGTCTAGACCCTCTTTAGTGGTTAACACAGTTACCTTGCAGTCGTCAAAGCCATTGTAGCACCGATGGCATCGGGTGATTAGATTCCCAGGGGAGATATAGTTAATATAGCCACAACTATCTTTCCCTGAGCTTCTCTCCACAGCCTACTCTAGAGACTAGTTTCAAAATAGCTAAGGGAAAGGATTAATCTAGTTAGGCATCTAACTTAAAATCAATAAAGATTTCGCATTTCACTTAGATTTTAGGTGTTGCATTTCATTTAGGATAGTGAAGCATCCTAAGGCAGCGACTGTTCATGCAATTACTTAGTAAATAATCTATATTAAGCAAGTATTTGACTCCATTAAGGCACGACTCTTTCAAGATAATCTAATCTAATCATTGAGCTTGATAAATTAACCAAGTTGCTAGGCCATTCAGTTGTGCCTCCTGGACTTGTCGGTTGCCCACAAGTCTTTCCATCTTCACATTTCATAGGGACTACCCCCCATAGCCTGCTATAGGGAGATAGCTAGAACAGAGAGGTTGAGATCAAAGTGACAGCCCCCGACCTGATCGTTATCGCATCTCGCCTATACAATTTGAGCGACAACAACTCCCTCACCCATTTGTTATGATCATATGTCCGAAGGTATGCCTTTCATTATGTAGTTGGGTATTTTGGCATACTTATCATGGACACTGCTGGGGATGGATTAGTGGGGGGATTCAACGGAAAGAATGGATTTGGTTTGTACTCTTGTCTCTTTTGTCCAACTTGGTGGTTAACCTTGTATCCTAGTCCCGTAGGATCTCCTTTATTGGATACTAGCTTTAGGAGTGCCACTACACGGGAAATCCTGATAGTGGTTGTGTAGTCCCGCTTCCCAACACCATATACATCACTCCCCTCCGTTCATTATAACCCCTTCCATATATTTTCCATCCGGCCCACATTTGTCCATTAGGTCGATAAGGTGTTAGCCTCCCCCTCCCCTTGTCCACACTCTGGTTCGAGCATGGAACGATGCCCCGGAGGTTGATGCAGCTAAAAAAGAAAGTAAAACGCATAATTTGGACACTATCAACAAGAAATGTAATACAAAATGCAAAATATGTTCGAGAAATACAAATTTAGTGCGTGGACACCAACATGAGCTCTACCCCTATCATTATGGCCATCACCCTGATTCCTAGGCCCCCTATATGAGCCCCCTAAATCACTAAGGAACCCATGATTATCCCAACCCTTGGTGAGCGATGAACTGCCCAACCTTAAGGGGGTATTCATTGTTATATCATGCACATCATGCTCTCATCCCCTCAAGCCTTGATCGGTTATAAAAAGAAAAACCAAGAAAAGGAAAAAGGCATATGAAGAAGGGGGAAGGAAACGAAGGCCAGGGTAACTCATGTACCACGATTGCTCCCTCCTACATCTATACACCCAAGTGTGGGCTTCCCTTATCATAAATACCCTTGTACTGTGGCATGTGGCTTGGAGCCTTCCCCTGATGCCTCACTTCGTTCCATCATTTATTCACATGACACTTGCCTCTTGATGGATGAACTATGGACTTGTCACTCCCTTAGAGGTTGAAACCACCTAATAGGGTACTTGGTTAACCTTCTCCTTGATCTTGGAGACACTTGTACACTCTAAAGCCCATTATGAAAGGGCATGCCACTATGAAGTGTCCATTTAGTTCCATGATTTGTAACTTCATTTACTCAATTGCATTAATGATTTGTTGTACTGAAATGTGAGGAGACGCATTGGATCTTATACAAGATTGCAGGTGGGTCTTCATTTGGGTTTAGTCTCCCTATACGGGGTCCAAACCCTCCAGAGGGTCATATTGACATTTTTAGGGTGAGTGTTGAGAGCCATGGCCCTCCACTATAGCAGAGAGAAGATTGCAATATCATGTGATCCATCAGTACCATCCATTGCTTGCTCATGTTCCACTTATTTGATGATGATGATGCACCTGGACCACCGTGCCCAGCTATCTACACTCTTGCACCACACACTTGGTAGCTAATCCAGGGCCCAGATGAAGTTGTGTCTCACCATGGGGGACTAAAGGAGGGCTTGCATCATTCTTCCATCCCTTACAGATGGGATACAAGCTAGTTTGATCCATTTGGAGACCCATGAAGATGTTTTGTGCCCCCACAGCCACTTGGGAGCACTACATGTCATTTGCTTGGAGATTAAGGGGCCACCTCCTTTACCACTATATTTGTAGCTCTTCCACTCATTTTAGCACATATTGGACTCCACTAGGCCTTTCAATGGCCCTTCGACCTATTGTATCTATCATTTTAGCCCTCTTGAGGCTTATTTTCATGTTTTGGAGCTATCTTGGTGGGCTTGTCACCAAGTAATGTTATTTTGTACATTATTTTATTAGTTTGGGCATCATTAGGCCTAATTAGGAAAATTGAACCCTTAGAGGATGATTTGGATCATTCTTTCTTCTGGAATTTTGCTATAGCTATCAGAGGACGAATTGGATAAACTTTGATGCATTTTGATATATGGAAATCTTGTTTTGGTCTTAGAGATTCGATTTTCTCCCTCTCTTTGATGATTGGATATATTCGCTATACTTATAAGTGCTCTTTCATGGTACATTTATCTATTTCATGTCACATGTATAATGTATGGAATTTTCGCTCATGGAATCTATGTTTCTGCCCTAATTGAAATGTGAATTTGATTTTGTGAGGGTCTTTCATATGTTACATGTCTAGTATGGTGAATGAATGTTCCTAGGGGTTTATTATCTATGTAGTTGCCTTGATAAGTCATCAAATTGTAGCAATAAGGAGTATAAATTTTCTTGGTAACCTAGTTGTTGCCCTTAGGGCTATGCGAAGTTGCTAGGGAACTCCTTGATTGGGCATAAGATTCTTAAAAGATTGAAATCTCATTGACTCCATTCTCCCAATAGACTAGGCACTGGTCTAATCCTTGGTGATCACTTCAATGAAAATATTTTCACCTCCCTCTCTCTCTTTTTCTAAGCCCTAACCCTAGTGTCTCCTAGGGCATCACACGGAATCTATTGTAACCATCCAGTTGGTGAGCGAGTTGGAGCACAACTGCGTTGGGGTGTCCTCTAGGCCCTTGCAAAATTTTAAGAGAATTCCCACGGCTAGATTTGGAATTATCCCAAGCCCTAGATCCAATTTCATTCTTGGTGCTAGGTTTCATAGGTTAGTAGCTTCATCAAGGATCATTGCATTGAAAATTCAAGTCAAATCCAATCTCTTTGATCCTTTTCTTCTCTCCTACTCGGAGAAGACCTTTTGTTTGAAGTTTCACCCTAACCTTGTTTGGGTCCACTAGGGTTTCTTTGTGGTCCCACAACCTTTTCACTTTAATTTCACAAGGATCATTTTAAGATCCTTGCATTGAAAATTCAAGTCAAATCCAATCTCTTTGATCCTTTTCTCCTCTCCTACTCGGACAAGACCTTTTGTTTGAAGTTTCACCGTAACCTTGTTTGGGTCCACTAGGGTTTCTTTGTGGTCCCACAACCTTTTCACTTTAATTTCACAAGGTCTAGGGTCCTCCTTATCAAGATATATCCCTAATCCCTACGTCTAGGCTTCCTCCAAAGCCTTTCTTGGAGAGCACTACACCTTGCGTTTTAAGCAAGTAATCTCTTGCATTTGAGTCTCTCCTATGAATGGGCTTCTGAAATCGCTACCTCTCCATCATTAATATGCCTTTTATAGTGATTTCCCTAATACAAAGACCCCTCCCATTGGTGAAAGTTTGTAAAGAGCAGGGGTCATCGACTGAGGTGACAGTGGGTCCTTGTCCCATTGTTTCCACTTGGTCTAGTAGTTGCCCTTTGGAACCCCTCCCATGACACCTGCTAGATTGAGCAGTAACAAGGTCCACAAGAAGTTAGCCTCCCCCTTCCCTTTTCCACAATTTGGGTCAGGCCTAGAACGATGCCCCAGAGGTTGATGTAGCTGAAAAGAAAGTTAAAAGCATAATTTGGCCACTTACAATAGGAATTGTACCACAAAATGCAAAAGATGGTCGGGACATACAAATTTAGCACGTGGGCAAAAGACAAACATGAGCTCTACCCCTTTATCATCATGGCCATAACCTTAATTCCAGGGCCCTATATGAGCCCTTGCATCATTAAGGAACCCATGATTGTCCCAAACCCTGGTGGGCGATGAACTGCCCTACCCTAAGGGGGTATCCATTATTATATCATTCACATCATGCTCTCATTCACTAGAGACCTAAGCAGTTAAAAGAAAGAAAAATCAATAAAAGGCAAAAGGCAAATGAAGAATGGTGGAAAAATTAAGGCCGAGGTAACTCATGAATCACGATTACTCCCTCCTACATTTATAGACCCAAGTGTGGGCCTCCCTCATTATAGCTACCCTTGTACCATGGCAAGTGGCTTAGAGCCTTCCCTATTGCCCCACTCTGTTCCATCATTATTTCATATGACACCTGCCATCTAATAGATATGTCGTGGACCTATCACTCCCTTAGAGGATGAAGCCACCTAATAGGGTCCTTGATTAACCTCCTTCTTGAGCCTGGAGACACCTATACATTCTAAAGCCCATTATGGAAAGGCATGCCACTACGAAGTTTCCACTTGGTTCCATGATTTGTAAGCTCATTTGCTCAATTGCACTAATGAATTGTTATACTGGAAGGTGAAAACACGCGTTGGATCTTATACAGGATTGCAGGGGGGGTATTCATCTTGGGGTTTGGTCTCCTTATACGGGATCCAAGCCCTCCAGAGGGTCTTGATGGCACTAGTAGGGTGAACATTGAGAGCCATGGGCCTCCATTGTAGTAGAGAGCAGATAGCCATGCCATGGGATCCTTTAGCACCACCCATTGCTTGCTCGTGTCCCAGTTATTCAATGATAATGGTGCACATGGACTGTGAAAATTCTACTGCAGTATCATGGTTTATTTCCCCTACTTGATTTAAAATATTACAAGTTATTTTCAGAAATTAGATTCAGAAAACACTGAAATAAACACAGCTACAACATACACATGCAGATCATTTACTGAATAATACGTTCATCCAACAAAGTGACACATGGATTTTTGGACATAAGTCCCCAGAAAAATCCAAAGCGGGAAAACTGGTGAAGCAGATAAGAGGTTTATTTTATTACGTAGATTATGAGTACAGTAAATCTGGGTTCCAGATCTGGAAAACGCGACAGAGAATAAAAGAAATCAAATCTGCAGATAACCTGATGTTCTAGTGCCAAATATCGACTAATCCACACCCTCAAACGGGATTCTGAAGACTCAACCGGGATCTTGGCCCTAGAAACTGACTTCAACCACAGAAGCCCCATCGTCGGCCACTGCTAGCCTCGAGAATGCTGTGCTATGCTCAAAGAGGGAGCGCATAACCACGAGAGGGTGGTGCGGGCCTTACTGTGCTCTGGAGACCCTCCTACGTAATTTTTGAAGCCCTACGGAGCCTCTGTTTGGTGTGTAAAAACTCTGGTAAACTTGACAAATATATATTATTAATGATGAAGATAAGAGATGATTACAATGAGGGATCGCCTAGGCTTTAAATATAGCCTCAAGGTGTCCCTTGGCGAAGAGGCATGATCTTTGATCATGCCCTTTCAGTTAATAAAACCTAATATAACTATATCTAACTAATAATTAATAAAATATTCATAACATTGCCCCTCTCTTAAAGATGCTTTGTCCTCGAAGCATACGTAATGATGGACAATGTTGGCGAATGTCTGGTTTTCTCAAGCGATGAGCTCTTGCTTCCCACATTTTAAAAAGATCGTGAAGCATCTTCTCGAGCTCCATCTGTTGGTGATGTGGATAGTGAAAAGATCTGATATCGACAGAGTTGGATACTGTCTTGACTTCTATTGGATGTTTGATTTTCCTATCGGAAGGCACCTTTATGGGTAGATCTTGGAATACTTTTTCATGTTTCCCAACTATCCCTTGTTCTTCTGGTGATTTTTTGTGATTCCTTTTTAGATTTAGGGGTAAGTTACCAACAATTATCGTTTGATGCAACTTCTTCTCATCATCAAACGCTTCATTCTTAACCACCATATGTGCTTCATCACCGAAGGCCTCAACAGCTTCTGCCGTTATATCAGTGGCTTCGGATGTGTTTGTCGCTTCACATGTTTCGTTCAAGTCTGGGGATAGAACACTTTGTTGTTTACAAACATCTGTATCTTCATGGTGATGTGGGGAATCAGCTTTTTCCTGATGCTCTTCTGAGTTCCCTGAATCTGCGAAATTGTTTTGTTGATTTTGTTCCCTGTTAGGAGATATTGGGGATTGTATCTGACTTAACTTATCTATTTTATCATTTAGCTTATTGAAGAGTTCTGTCATATTGTTCATTGCTTCTGTGGTCTCGTGATGATTTAGCCACATTTGTCTTTCTATGCGATTTGTCGTATCATGAACCTTTTTGATGTCGTTGGAATGTCCTGCCACTGTACCTTCCAGATCGACTAATCTCCTTCCGAATTCTTCGGAATTATTATTAATTTGTTTCTCAAGATCTCCCAATTTCTTCTGGAATTCCGCCATTGACATTGACGAAGACATCGAGCGTGTATGAGGTGGGGAATATCTTTCTGCCAGTTTCTCCTCTTTTTTTCTTTAAAATTAATTAATTAATATTTAATTAATTAATTAATTAATTTTTTATTTTTATTTTTTGAATTAATTAATTAATTAATATTTATTAATTAATAATAATTTTAAAACTATATAATTATTATATATATAATTTTAATTAAAAATTATATAATATATATAATTATTAAATAATTATATATATAAATGAATTATATAATTATAATATATATACATATATATAATTATCAATTTAACTATATAATATATATTTTATATAATTAAAAAAAAATCGTTTCAAAACATGCTCGTCCTTTTTAATAAACAAACACATTTTGATTTTTTTTGACACGAATTTAAAATAGCAGGATTACTGTGTCGATGGCGGAGTCTTGACGGAACTTCGCGGTCGTCGAGATTGTTGGTAAACTTGATAAATTTATATTATTAATGACGAAGATAAGAGATGATTACAATGAGGGATCGCCTAGGCTTTAAATATAGCCTCAAGGTGTCCCTTGGCGAAGAGGCATGATCTTTGATCATGCCCTTTCGGTTAATAAAACCTAATATAACTATATCTAACTAATAATTAATAAAATATTCATAACATACAAATTGTCCTTGCAAGCCACACTGCTTCCTGCCTTTCGTTGTCATGGCGCTCCTCTGCCTCTTACGACACTTGGCCTCGGGAGATCGAGATCATCCCCTTAGCCAATACTACCCCTCGGCCTGGAAAGTGTAAATTCTTGGCAAACCACCCTGAAATTCCCGGATCTGTTCTCGGCTCATAGCGTGTGTGTGTGCATCGGCCCGACCCTCAAGCCTTTCTCTTATACTTTTTCGTTGAACCCTTCAATGGCCGAGATTAAATCATCCATCAACGACTGAGATTAAAAGACTGCTTGATCCATGTGACTTAAGACAATTTCAGCACATGTGTTAATTAATTCACTTTAATTATTTTATTTTCCTAAGTTAGACTTAGGAAATCCATTAAAAATAATCAATTATTTGAATAACTTGAACACCAACTGAAATTTCTCAAAACACTTTTGCGGGTTTGGAGTTCAGTCATGTGTCCTAGCCTCACAAAATTCAGAGCTAGAGCACACCTGATGCTACACCAACTATACAGAATCTCAACACTCCCTCTTAGCTAGGAGTGTGCTCTAGCAATGCATTCACACCATGCACTACAAGATTTTAAAGCTGGATTTTGTGCTGCTGATGCTTGGCCTGCTACCCTCCATCCACTGCACTGCTACTCTCTGTACTGCGGCCCATGCCACTGCCACTGACACTGCCACATCTGTACTACAACTCCCTCTCAACTTACTGCATCATGTTGCCCATAGCACTGCCACTGCTAACTGCTGCACTACAACTCAGTTGCCGAGAAGTAAGCAACTAAAAGACTTCTTCCCAACTATTTGACAGACAAGTCAGGCTGCCTTCCATCACTGAAGCTCCCTGGATGCTAATTTACGTTGTCCTTCTGGAGGCAATGTTATGCTGCAACACTACACTGCGTGAGCACAACTTATCTGTGTTGTTGAAGTCCCATCAACCCATTTACGTTGTTGCCTCCACGCTGCTGCTGCCTCTGCATTACGCTGCTCCCTCTTTAGCTCCCCCTTCTGCTTCAATATGACCTTTTGCAACCATCTCCCGACTCATCCCGCTACCGTCTTAAGGCTCCCGTAGCTCGTATGTGATCCAAGAGTGGGGTTGTCTCAAGGATCCTGCCACATTGTCTGTAGATGCTCTATAGATCCATGTCACCCCACGTCTTCTCTCGAGGCACATGAGCACCCATGGCTGCATCATCATCAGAGCCATCGTCCTTTGTTGCTGCAACCTTGGAATCAAAAGCTCCTTTGTCCTTCTTCTTAGGACAAGTGTTGGCGAAGTGTCCAAGATCGCCACAGTTAAAGCACTGGACCTTGGAAAGGTCCTTCTTCTTCCCTTGCTGCCTCTTTTCCTTCGATGCAAGGGCTGCATCATCCTCCTCCTCTTTGACTTTGACTTTTCCGCTTCCACCACTGATATTTTGCCTCTTGGTGACCCTCCTGATTTCTTCTTGGCAGAGGATAGCCCACATGTCTGCTCAAGATGGTAACACTGCCCTTCCTAGAATGCTCTGGACAAACGTTTCCCATTCTTCGGACACTACATTCAGGGCAATCCTCACTAAGAGCCCCTCATCTGCAGTAGCACCTATGTCGATCAGTTGATCTCAGATAGCCTGAAGCCTGAAGAGGAATGGATCTATCTCTTCACCCTTCATCATTTGGAACAACCGTATCTGGTTCTCCAGAAGCATCCTTCGTTGGACGGAGCCTCCTTGGTACATCGTGTCCAAGGCTACACACATGTCATTTGTTGTAGTCTTTCCAGCAATATGAGGTATAACGTGGTCCTTGACACCATCTATGATCAAACGCTTAATTCGCACTTGATTTTCTTCATACTTCTTTAGAGGAACTGCATTGGTTGGTAGAACAAGAACCTTCTTTGCATGATCTTTGAGACCATACTCATCTAGAACTGATAGGATTCTGGGCTTCCAGACAACATAGTTGGACATGTCATCCAATCTATCCTAATCCCATAGTCCATATCGAGCCATCTTGCTCAGATCTAATAGAAACAATACTTCTTCTCCCTCTGGATCTGGGTTTCTTGGTGACTAAAAACCCTCTAGTAACTGCTTTTGCTGAACACCGATTTCCCTCTTGGAAATATTTCACCCAAACACAACGGACAACACTCTTTGATCCTCCTGATCGAATCTCAGATATGTTTTGCTCAGATCTGCTAAGTAACTGTCTTCCTCCCGCCTTTGTTGACTTAGCTAGGCACAATTCTGCACCTGCAGAATCTCCACCACACCAGCACTACTGAAGATCTGAAGCACTGCTTCCGGATCTTGGCAAAACTTTTCAGCAGCTGAAGAAATGATTGGACTGCGTCTCACTGACTGGCCCAGCGTAGCCTCAGCGCTGCTCAAAAGTGGACTGCGTAACCCCAGGCTGGGTGACACAGTCCTTACGCTGCCCTAGGATGCGTAAGCCTGATGGCCTTCTACAGCTTCAGCACTGTCCTTTCCTGGATCTACATTCTCCTGCTGTCAAGATGCCCTTTCCGGATTTCCTGCTTCTTCAGCCACCCTGCAGAAAAATATTTCTTCAGCTGATTGCTAGAGATTCAGCTTGATCTGCTATCGCTCTGATACCATGTGAAAATTCTACTGCAGTATCATGGTTTATTTCTCCTACTTGATTTAAAATATTACAAGTTATTTCCAAAAATTAGATTCAAAAAATACCGAAATAAACACAACTACAGTCTACACATGCAGATAATTTACTAAATAATATGCTCATCCAACAAACTAACACACAAATTTTTGGACATAAGTCCCCAGCAGATATGAGGGTTTATTTTATTAAGTAGATTTCGAGTACAATAAATCTGGGTTCCAGATCTAGAAAACCCGACAGAGAATAAAAGAAATAAAATCTGCAGCTAACTTGTTGTTCTAGTGCCAAATATCTGACTGATCCACACCCTCAAACGAGATTTACAAGACTCGGCCCGGATCTGGCCCTAGAAACCCCAGCAGCACGAGCTTTGGCGTCGGCCACTGGCACCAGTGCCCTTTCTTGGCCCTTGAGAGAGGGACTACCGAGCCACGAGAGGGTGACCTGAGGCCTTAAAGCTGGCCTTGGAGACCCTCTGCGTAATTTCTAAAGCCCTTTGGAGCCTCTGCGCTGTCCAACGTAGCTACTGTTGCTGCACTTTGCTTCTCTGCACTGTCCTTGTTTGCTGCTCCCCTGCCTCTTACTGACTCTTGGCTCCGGGATCAGATCATCCCCTCAGCCAGTACTACCCCTCGCTGCAGAAAAAATTCTTCCAGAAATTCTTAGCAAACCTGCCCTAGAATTCCAGATCTATTCCTCAGTTCTACAAAAATTTGTGTCTTCAACTGACCCTCAAGCCTTTCTCTTATACTTTTTCGTTGACCCCTTCAACGGACAAGATTAAAACATCCATCAATGATTGAGATTAAAAGACTGCTTGATCCATGTGAATTAAGACAATTTTAGCACATGTGTTAATTAATTCAATTTAATTATTTTATTTTCCTAAGTTAGACTTAGGAAATCCATTAAAAATAATTAATTATTTGAATAACTTGAACTTACCCAATGAAATTTCTCAAAAGCGTATCTGACGGGAAATAGAAAGTAATACACAGAAATACAAAAAACAGATATATAGAACAAAATGCCGGAACTAGAATATGGAACAAATACACATAAAATACCAGAACGCTAAGCCATTTTATTAATCTGAGAATACATGTATATGGGTACAAGAGATAATCAGAATGAGTGCACCTATCCTTGCTCTAGGCAAGTGGAGACCCTCTCAGGATAAGAAATGGCTACAAATAGAGGTGCAAATCTAAGTGAGGTGGAAAAAGCGTAGGTAAGGCTGTGGCTGATGCCTTGCTTGGAGGCCAGAGGCGATCCCCTCCATGGAATGGTAGCGGAAGATGGCGATCTTAATCTCGGACAAAACAATGCGTGTGCTCACCTGCAGAAAATGCCAAGCCAGCCCCTCCGGAGAAAACGCTCTCCTGGTGTGGCCTTGGGAACTAGTCTCGAGTTGAGGTTGGGTACAGATCCTACAAATCTCTGGATGAAGTAGCAAAACAAAGAGAGACAGGACCCTCCACGAAATCTCTGGCAAATCCCCACACAAAGCATACTGCTCCAAATAGCTGCGTCCTCCCTAGCCAGGTTGCGTCCTCCCTCCTAGGCTGTGATGCTGAAAAGAAAGGGCCACTCCCTGCACAAAACGTCCACCGAGAAAGCCACGCATATCACCCTTGCAGGGAAAACTCCGGCAGGCACTGAGGCCGGAACGGGTGAGATCTCACGACCGGAGACACTCAGTTCGCACTAAACAGTGCTGCAGACCGACTAAACAACCGACGTGCTGAAGTAGACAGAAGTCTAGCTCTCAATATCAATATCATATCAACAATGCCAAATGAAGTGGAAGCCCCTCCTTTTATAGTGCTAAACTCCCTCCAAAACCTTAACTGCGTCCTTCACCCTCCTTGGCCTGCGCAGTTACCCTTGGGTCAGCGTGAGGCCTCCCCTCATACACGTGTGGACCCCCCAGGCCACCCCTTTAAGTTACAACGTCAATCAACTAGGAAAGCACTTTATTTTATAAAGTGAGATGACCCCTCTTATTTCTCACTTTATTTATTATTTTTAGCTAAAGCGGAAAAATTAAACAAAAATGAAATATTCCAATTAGCAATGCTAATTCGGAATATTACAGTCTCCCCCGGCAGAACGTTGCTTGTCCTCAAGCAAATGAAGTGAAGCAACTGAAGTGATGGATGCTGTAAGATCCTCTCATCCTCCCAAGTGGCATCCTCATCCGGCAAATTCTTCCATCTCACCAAGAACTCTCTGATCTTCCTGCTCCGCAGTTGCCTCTCCCTAGTGTCGATAATAGCCTCCGGCTGTAACACCAGATGCCCCTCATCATCTGTAGGTGGTAGCTCCTCGGTGACTGTCACATGCTGGCCCAGTGCCTTTTTCAGGCATGATACATGAAAGATGTTATGAATCCTGCTGCCTTGGGGGCAGCTCCAACTCATACGCAACCTGCCCGATCCTGCGTATCACCCTGTATGGCCCATAAAAACGGGGCTTCAGCTTCTCCGCCCCCTTCTGCTTGAGCGAAGACTGTCGGTATGGCTGTAGCCGTAGGTAGACCAGGTCTCCTACCTCAAAGTGTCTCTCCACCCGACCCTTATCAGCATACAACTTCTGCTGATTCTGTGTTGTGGCTATGTTGTCCTTGAGAGCTCGGAGGATGTCTTGGCTCTCTTGGATCCATAACTTGGCTCGCGGAGCCCTGCTAACACCAAACATCATGTCCACAAAAGATAAGGAATGATATCCATATAAAGCATAGAAAGGTGTCATACCGATGGACATATGGTGCGTTGTGTTGTAGCAGTACTCGCCCAAATGCAGCCATTTCAGCCATGCCCTCTGCTGCCCACTGACGTAGTTACGCAAGTAGCCTTCCAGCCACTTGTTAACTATCTCCGTCTGCCCGTCCGTCTGAGGATGATAACTAGTGCTCGGTGTCAACTCGGTCCCCACTAGTCGGAAGAGCTCCTGCCAGAACCCGCCCATAAAGCGGCTGTCCTTGTCGCTGACAATGGTCTTGGGTAGACCATGCAATCTGAAAACCTCCCTGAAGAACAGCTCCGCCACCTGTGCCGCCGTGTGATGTGCGGATATGGCGAAAAAGTGAGCATACTTCGTCAGTCGGTCAACTACTACGAAGATGCAATCCTTGCCCTGCACGGTGGGCAACCCTGTGATGAAGTCCATCGATATGCTCTCCCATTTCCCCTCCGGAATGGGAAGAGGCTGCAACAACCCTGCAGGATGGCCCATCTCTCCCTTGTTTCACTGGCAAACAGCGCACTCCCTGACATGCTGGAGTATGTCCTCCTTGAGGCCCTTCCATGCGAACCTCTCCCGGATGGCCCTGTATGTCTTGGTGAACCCCTGATGGCCCGCCAATGGTGAATCATGTGAAGCCTGGAGTATCTTCTTCTTGAGCTGAGACCCCTCAGTCAAGAAGATCCTGTCCCTGTAATAGATGATCTCATCGACCACCCTGTACCTGTTATCTGCTACTTGCCCATCCAGAACCTCACATGCAAACCTATCCTTGGAGTACTCAACCAACAGTCGAGCCCTCCAATCAGCGTCCAAGCTCATGAGTGATAACGTGGCCGGTCTACGAGAAAGGGCATCAGCTACCACGTTATTCTTCCCTTGGACATACTCTATGTCAAAGTCGTAGGCCTGGATCTTGCTGATCCACTTCTGTTGTCTCTCCTGCAACTGCTTCTGCTCCAGAAAGTACCTCAGGCTGTTATGATCTGTCCTCACCCTGAATCTGCCACCCACCAGGTACTGCCGGAATTTGGCCAATGCATGCATGATGGCCAGCATCTCGTTGTCGTATATGGGATACAACCTCTCGTGTGGAAGGAGCTTCCGGCTCTCAAAAGCAATCGGATGACCGTCCTGCATCAAAACTGCACCAATCCCCTCTCCTGATGCATCACACTCTAGGACAAAGGGCTGCGTAAAATCTGGCAACGCTAATACGGGACAACTGCTCATCACCTCCTTGAGCTTGTCAAAAGCTCGTTGTGTTGTGTCCGACCAACTGAATGCCCCCTTCCTCGTCAAATCCGTGAGGGGTGCAGCAATCTGAGAGAAGCCCTTGACGAACTTCTTGTAGTAGGTGCAGATACCAATAAACCCCCGAAGCTCCGTCACATTCCGTGGCTCTGGCCAGTCCCTGATAGCCCTGATTTTCTCCTCGTGGACTCTCACCCCGTCCACTCCTATAATGTGTCCCAGATACAGCATCTCCGTCAACCCAAACTCACACTTGGAGAACTTGGCATAGAACTGCTGCTCCTCCAAAATGTGCAAGACCGTCTCAATATGCTGGAGATGCTCCTCCCAAGTCCTGCTGTATATAAGGATGTCATCAAAGAAAACCAGCACAAACTTTCTCAGATGATCCCTGAAAATGTGATTCATACAAGACTGAAAAGTAGCAGGTGCATTGGTCAACCCAAATGGCATGACCAGAAACTCAAAGTGCCCATAATGACACCTGAAAGCGGTCTTGGGAATGTCTTGTTCCCTCACGCGTATCTGATGGTACCCGGATCTCAAATCAATCTTTGAGAAGAACCGTGCTCCTCTCAACTCATCCATCAGCTCGTCGATCCTGGGAATGGGGTACCTGTTCTTCAGGGTCTTCTTGTTCAGGGCCCTGTAGTCAATGCACATGCGCAATGTGCCGTCCTTCTTCTTCACCAGCACTACTGAAGAAGCAAAAGGGCTAGTGCTAGGCCGAATGTGACCAAGGGCCAGCAACTCCTGAATGGCTCGCTCTATCTCATCCCGATAGGCCTTGGGATGCCTATACGGTGTGGTAATCACAGCCTGTATCCCCTGCTCAAGCTCGATCGTGTGCTCAAACCCCCGATCCGGTGGCTGCCCTGGTGGAATATCCCCGAAAACCACTGCATACCTGTCGAGAATAGACTGTAGATCAGGATGCACTGTCTGTCCTGTATCCACTTCCTCTGAAGCCCGCAACTCTACTGCCCACTCTATATCTCCCTTGCGGAAGGTCGCCTCCATGCTGTGTGCCGACACTGTCTGGGGTGGGTATGTGTGTTGCCCCCGTATCTTCTCATGCTTCCCCGTCTTGGGATCATCCCACTCCATCTCTAGGGCCTTCCAATCCGTCGTGACCTTCCCTAGAGTAATAAGCCACTGAACTCCCAATATCACGTTGGTGTCCGGGATGTCCACCACAAAGAAGTGATCTGTCAATGTATAAGTGCCCATTGTCACTGATAATTCTGGTACATATCGAGCACATGCCATGGTCTGATCTCTTGGTACCAAGACAGAAAACCCATCAAAGCCCTTCGTTTGTATGCCTCTCCGCTCAACCATCCGGGCATCAATGAAGTTGTGGGTGGCCCCACTATCGACTAAAACTGAAACCCGCTGTCCGCGCACTGTCCCCCGCACGCGCAGAGTCAAATACTTGGGGACTCCTCGCAATGCGGCTAGAGCTCCCCCAGTAGGTGCAAATGATGCCCCACCTGTCGCGGGTGGTGGAGGTGGTAAGGTACTCTGTGCTGCATAACAACCTCCTGCCTCCTCATCATCCCCCTCATCCTCTTCTCCGCTGCTCTTGGAGAAGACCTCTATGAAATGTGCCTTCCCTGCCGCACATTTGTGTCCCGGTGCCCATGGCTCCTGGCAGGTGAAGCACAATCGCTTCCGCCTCAGCTCTCTCCTGGCCTCATCATCAATCTGCCCTCGTCCCGGATTCGCCTTGGGAGGCGGAGCCCTCGTGTCCTTACCCTTAGGCTGGAAAGCCTGTCTCTGGGGATAAGGTGGCCGAGTCCTGGGCAAGACATCCTGTAAGTCTCGAGTCCTGCTGATGGCATCCTGTAGGGTGGCCGGTTTGTTCGACCGGACTAGGCCACGAAGTGGCTCTGACAGACCCTCCACAAACATGTAAACCATCCGGGCTGCCGATAAGTCAGGTACCATCACTGAAACCCTCAAGAAATCTGAAATGTATGTCTCTGCACTCCCAGTCTGTTTGAGCTTGGTCAGCTCAACAAAATGCTGCTTCGGATCCCTCCTGTCAAAGCGCTCTACCACCCTCCTGGTAAACTCGGCATATGTCGTCACTGTGGAATGCCCGAGTGTCGCCATCCCATGAAACCACCAGTCCTGAGCCTCACCCTCCAAATGCAATGTAGCCACCTTAATGGCCTCTGACTCTGACACCTGGTTAAGCTGGAAATAGATGTCCAGCTTCTCCACCCAAGACTTTGCCGAACTGTTTGATGAGCCATCAAACGTGGGCAAATGGAATCTACTAGCCGCGCGGTGGTCATCGCGGTGGTGCCCGTGCCCCTTGTGCTGATCACGGGGTCTAATGCCATACTGGATATGGAGATAACGCTCGAAGGTGAGAGAATCCATGAATGCCTGTCCGAAAGCCTGATACTCTGCAAAAGCGGCCGCCCACCGAGCCGGACTTAACTCTCTCGGCGCTGTCGACCCCTCGTCCTCTACCAGGAAGGTAGGCATGGTAGGTCGCGTGGGTGCTGGAATATCCCTCTGTGCACCTCCCCGTACTCCTGTCCCTGTGTCCTCTGGCAAGAATGTGGGCATAGTGGATCGCGCGGGTGCCTGAGTCGTCATAATGGGGATGGCATCACGCACTGGTACGTGGTGAGACATACCCGATCCCTCACCGACCTGAAAAACTCTGGGGAGTTCTCTCTGTCCGACCTCTACGGCCGCGAGCCTCTGTGACATCTCCTGCATGTGATGGAGGAGCGTCTCTCTAAACCTCATCTCATCATCTGCCATTGGGTTCCGCTGCTCTGTGCCCCTCACAGGCTGCTCCGCCTCTGAATCTGTCTCAGGTGGCTCCTGATCGGAATCACTTCCCCCGAAAGGAAACCTCCACCCACTCTCAGCTTCTCTGCGTCTCCTCCGATGGATGTAGGGATTATCCCCGGGCGTCATAGACTGCTAGCACCACAGGCTGAGCCAGAACTATGCTTTGATACCACTGTAATATCCCCAACGGGAAATAACCAGTAATACACAGAAATACAACAAACAGATATATAGAACAAAATGCCGGAACCAGAATATGGAATAAATACACATAAAATGCCAGAACACTAAGCCATTTTATTAATCTGAGAATACATGCATATGGGTACAAGATAATCAGAATGAGTGCACCTATCCTTGCCCTAGGCAAGTGGAGACCCTCTCAGGATAAGAAATGGCTGCAATAGGGACTGCGTCCTAGCTGGAAAAGCTATGCAGTGAGGATTCTTTGGCACCAATGCTGGAACTAGGGGGTTGGTCCCTCTTGGAATAGTGGCCCAGAGGATTAGGCAGATCCCAATCCCTCTGAGACCAAAACCTAGAAATGTAAACAAATGCTCCACCTCCCAGAAAATGCCCCAAATAAACCCCTCCAGGATAAAAAGTTGTCTCCTCCAGATGTGTGCCGGAGACCCAAGAAAACAACGGCAAGAAGGGTACAAGATCCACACATAAAATCTGGGATGAGCACGCAAAACTCCCAGGGTGGAAAGCGGAATCCTCAGCCGTCCCACACAACAACCACCTCCAAAAATAAACTGCGTCCTCCCTAAATTTGGAGATGCGTCCTCCTCACAAACTGTAGTCACAAAAGAAGGGCCACTCCTCTGCAAAACGTCCACCAGAAAACTGCTGCAAATCACCACTGAAACTGAAGGAAAAACCTTGCTCGAGCAGGCACTCGAAGTCCCCCGGAGCCAAGGGTGAGATCTCCGACCGGAGACACTCAGTTTGCACTAAACAGTGCTGCAGACCGACTAAACAACCGACGTGCTGAAGTAGACAGAAGTCTAGCTCTCAATATCAATATCAAATCATCAATGCCAAATGAAGTGGAAACCCCTCCTTTTATAGTGCTAAACTCCCTCCAAAACCTTAACTGCGTCCTTCACCCTCCTTGGCCTGCGCAGTTACCCTTGGGTCAGCGTGAGGCCTCCCCTCATACACGTGTGGGCCCCCAAGGCCACCCCTTTAAGTTACAACGTCAATCAACTAGGAAAGCACTTTATTTTATAAAGTGAGATGACCCCTCTTATTTCTCACTTTATTTATTATTTTTAGCTAAAGCAGCAAAATTAAACAAAAAATGAAATATTCCAATTAGCAATGCTAATTAGGAATATTACAAAAACACTTTCTGGGTTTTGGAGTTTCAAGTGTGTCCTAGCCCATCCACAAAATTTCAGGCTAGAGCACACCCGATGCTACACCAACTATACAAAATCTCAACATGGACCACATTGCCCAGTCAGCTACACACTTGCACCACACACTTAGTAGTTGATCCAGGGCCCAGATGGGTTTTTTGTCTCACCTAGGGTGACAAGGGAGGGTTTGTCATCATTTTTCCCCCTATAGATGGAGCACAAGCTTATCTGATTCAGTTGGAGACCCATGAGGACATTCTTTGAGCCCGCAAAGCCACCTGGGAGCACCACAGGTCATTTGCTTGGAGATTAAGGGGCCACCCTCTTCATCACTGTTAATGGAGCCCTCCTATTCATTACGGCACATGAGGGACCTCTTTTGGCCTTCCAACGACCCTACTAGCTACTCTTCTATCCTTTCGGCCCTCTTAAGAGATTAATTATTCATATTTTGGAGCTATTTGGTGGGCTTGTCACCAAATTAAGGTTATTTTGCACACTATTTTATTTTAGGGGCCTTATTAGGCTAAATCAGGCCATTCGAACTCCTCAAAGGCTCATATAAATATAAGAGAGCCTCATTGTATCTCTCATCATCACTTGGATTTGTATCTCTCTTGAGAAAAGAACTCGGACCTGCAATTGATGGTAGGATTGGAGTTTTATTGATGCATTTTGATGTTTGGATAATTTCTATCTTATCTTTGAGCTTCATCGTTGCAAATGTGATGGATGGATATACTCTTTTTCTCATGTAAGTGCTCTTTTCATGTGAATTTCTTAATGATTTATGTCTAATGCATGGAATGTTATGTCTTGAAGTTACTTGTGCCCTAATAATTAATGTGAATTCATGAAACACTTGTAATCTTGGCTCGTTGCATATGTTATATATCTTGGCAAAAAGAACGAATGTTCCTAGGGGTGGGTTGAGCACTTTTCACCTTGAAACTCCATCAAATTCTGAAAATCGAAGTATAAACTCCTCCTTCTGACCTAACTAGAGTTTCTTTAGCTTAGCAAAGTTACAAAGGGGCTCCTTAGTAGAGCGAAAATCCTAAAATCAAATTCACTGACTCCATTCACCACAATTGGCTAGGCACTAGTCTCAATCCTTGGTGATCACCCTAAAACCTCATTTCCTCCTTTTTGCAAATTTTTGCCCTAACCCTAGATGGCCTAGCTAGGGCATCCAACAAATTCCAATTGAACCATCATCTTGCACAGCGAGTTGATGAGGAACTGCGTTGGGGTGTCTCCTACGAGCCCTCCAAATTTGAGGCCTATCCCACGGTTGGTTTGTGAGAAACATCAAGCCCTAGTTCTGAAATTGTTTTGGTCTAGGTCTCCTTTGGTTAGTGGCAATTTTGAAGGTCTCTTCACCCAAAATATCAAAGGAAGTTAACTATTCTTATGACCTTCTTCTGTCCTCACTTAACCTAGACACCTTACGATTATACTAAACCCTAGGTCAAGTTTGGGTCTTCCCTAGACTCCTTTGTGGTCTCGCAAATTCATTACTCCTTATCTCACAAAGGCCATTAAGGAATCTTGTTACTTAGAGAGCCTTAGGTCTAGGGAATTTCTTCATAAGAGAATATCGCAATCCCCTAGGTCTAATTCTCCTTCTAAGCCTTTCTTGGAGAGCCCTTTACCTTGCCCTGCAAGCAAGCAAGCTATTCTTGAGCCTCTCCATTGAATGGGCTTTGGAAATCACCCTATACTTCATCATTTACATATCCCTTCTAGTGATTTCCTTTATACCGAGACTCTTCCCATCGGTGAAAGTCTGTAAAGAGTAGGGGGCATTGACTAAGGTGACAATGGATCCTTTGTCCCATTGTTCACTTATTCTAGTAGTAGTCCCTCAAGAATCCCTCCTAGGGCCCCTGCTAGATTGAGCGGTAACATGGAGCACTTCTTTGGCCTTGCCTCACAATTTGAGGGCTTATTGACCTCATTTGGAGGGTGATGCCACACTATTGGCGTAATTATTCCCACACGTGTGGGATTTTATCGCATATTTGTCTTGTTTTTGAGCTATGAGCTTGGCTTGTAACCTCTTTCTTGTGGAACACTAAAAAGTGAACTTATCATTAAGGCTTTAGGTCATTTTATTTGTAGAGTGAAGGAAGGCTCATATAAATAGAGCCTCCCCCTCACTTATATTTTCATCATCATACATTGAATTCGTCCTCTCCAAAAAGAGTGGGGCTTGCTTCCTTGAGGCTTTAGGTCATTTTATTTGTTGAGTGAAGGAAGGCTCATATAAATAGAGCCTCCCCCTCACTTATATTTTCATCATCATACATTGAATTCCTCCTCTCCAAAAAGAGTGGGGCTTTCTTCCTTATTCGCTACTTCGGTGTAATGTGTTCTTTTTTGGATGCAAATTTTTGGCTTTCAGATACTATTCTGGATTGAAATAAGAGCTATTGTGGAAGATTTGTAAGTTTATTGTTGATTATTGATATTTTGCAGGCTTCAAATGTTTTAAGTAAGATTTGGATAGCTCCATGTCTAAATGCTTATTATTGGTGAAACTTTGCTTCATTATTGCATGTAGAATTGTCTTCTTCATAGCCTATAATGGAACTCCTTTGATGCGCCTTTTACTTCTTTATGATTATGCTTTGATATGGGTGCATAGCTCAGGAGCCCAAGCTTGCATTTGAGAGATTTAGTAGATATTACCCCTTCAGATGAAGCAATTTATTGCTCATCAGAGTTGCGACAATACAAGGGTTCCTTTTAATGAATGGAGCATCAAATGCTTTAAGAACTATGTGATGGCTAATGTGGAGGGTAGAGCTCATGATAGGTTTTCTTCTCACACGCTAATTTTTGTCCCAACTGTTAGCTTTTGTAGCATCGAAAGTGTTCTAGTCACGAAACTTTGTGGAGAGGCTAGAATACATGAGATCTCCAGAACCCATAAATCATTTCTGGAAATTCCGCCTAGAATTGTCTCAATTATATTATTAACCGATTTTTAATATTTCCTAAGTCTAAACTTAGGGAATATGGTTAATTAATCAGTATATATTGAGATAAGGAGAGAATAGTCTAGAAACTCACATGGATCGATCCAGAGATGATCCTAGCCATTGATTAAGTTGTAATCTTGGTTGTTGGTGCTCCAACAGGCGATTATAAGAGGAGATCGATGTTGTAGAGTTCGAGTTCATTGGCAGATTGTTTTCCAGAGTAGCAGCAGTCAATTGCCAAAGAGAGAGTCAGAGTTCGAAGCAGTGAGAGAGGGGCAGAGAGAGTGAGGCTGGAGGAGGCATTCCAAATCCAACGAGTGCATTTGCAGAGAGGCAGAAGAGCCACAGAGAAGCTGACATTGGGGTAACGCAATAGTCTCTAGAGGCAAAATCGATTTGCTGAGACAGAGAGACGTTTTCAGTTCCAGAGGTTGGGAAGGAGTCCCAGAGTGCCAGAGAAGCATCTTTCCAGTCAGCAGAAGGCAGAACAACTTCATCAGAGATCAGTGTGAGGCTAGACGTCTAATAAGCAGAAGGCAGAGCAGCTTCATCAGAGATCAGTCTGAGGCTAGATGTCCAACAAGCAGAAGGCAGAACAACTTCATCAGAGATCAGTTTGAGGCTAGAAGTCCAACAGGCTACGCAGAGGCTGACACAGAGGGTTAGAGGGTCGTATTTCTGAAGGCAAGCCGTGGCGGGAGATTGCCTGTGGGGTGAGGAAAATTCCTCACTAGATTTCTACCAATATTTTCTCTCTATAGGATTGACAATATTTCAACATCCAGTTGTACTAAGATTTTCTCACTGCTACATAATAATAAAACTATCAGTTGTTGCACTGCTTTTCCCGCATTGGGTTTTTCCCAGGGAATTTTTTCCAAAAATAATTGTGTCAATTTTAAGTGTGTCCTAGCATTTCTTCTAGCGTTTATTCTTCCGCAGTTTTATTTGTCTAGATTGCAACGTGATTTATTCAGTATTTTCCATAGAAAACAACAAATAAATTGTTAAATTAAATTAACAATTAGGAGAATAATTTCCAGATGCTGCAATAGGATTCCGATTTGGAATTTTCACATAATATCAAAGCGTAGTTGATCAACTGGAAAGCTCAAAAATGAAAGGAAGGAATTGCGTTGTTCAGTGTGGGCAGCAGATCGAAATTCCCAAGGGAAGCGCAGTCACTCTGCTAGGGGGCCGAGTGGCTTGAGGAAATTCGTTTTTTTCTAAGGCGGAAAAATTCAAGTTTTTCGGATCAAGTGATTCCAAAGGTAGAGGGAGCAGCTCATAATTTTTTCATTGGGCAAATCTCTTGCTAGACGCAGAGGGTTGTTGCAGCAGTTTGCTAGTGCAGAACCTGCGTCGAGTGGAAGAAGAGCATACACTGAGGGAAAATTTCTCTCAGGGAACTTCTAGTCTCAGAAGTTCAAATTTCCAGTTGCAGATCAACAGTAGCAGCTGGCAGAGCCACGCATCCCAGGAGGGAGTGCGAGTAGCAGAGAAACACCCGAGCACAGGGGAAGAGGGATTTTTCGACATTTTTTCAGGGATGGCCACTACAGGGCATAGAGATTAGGACAGGTTGGATGGTGCTTCCAACTATGTCGTTGATTTGAATGTAGATTGGGGCAAAAATTTGCTACAAATTCAAAGTGCTCAGAATCACTCCAGACCAGAACGACAATGAAGAGCTCGTCACCAGGAATTTGGCGCACTTCGTTTCCCTCAAAACAGAGTCCGTATGAGGAAGATAGAGCCTGTTGTTCGTTTTCCTAAACAGCTAAAAAATTTGCAGAAAAAGACAGAAAGATGACATGGCTGCCTAGTCAGCAAAAATAGAATATTCTGGGAATATTCTTTCATTTCACCCAATGACACTATGCCAAGTGTCAAATTGTGGTTGGTTGTGACTTGTCGCGCTTTTATTTGGTTTGTGAAGGACCAATTGGGAGCTGACACATGGCTAGCCCGAACGCTGCCACGTGCCCCCCAAAGGCCAAAATATTACAACGTTCAACGGTCGAATTTTATTAGATTTCATGTGGAAAAATTTTTATGTATTGGCAGAAAGGTGGAGGTCAGGGTCGAACCCGCGACCTCCCCCACACTACCCAACAAGCATACCAACTACTCCAAACATTCATACTTAATATACAACGGATACAATACGTATTTGAAGTTTCAATTGAGTTTGGGCGAGGGTTTAAAGGGCCAGCCCTTGGACCACTGGACCACACCCCAGAACCAGGCGGAGCGCTTATGACTAATGGCGGGGGTTAAATATTAAACATGCTTTATTAGCATTAACCCTCAAAACTATGCGCTAATCACAATTTAAAAACGAATTTGTTAAAACGCGCTTAAACACGCCCATAATCCGTGCTTATCTCTAATTAAACTCGCAGTTAAATTGGCGGAGAAAATGGCGGAGTCCCCAGTTTCGGCGCCACTACCAAAATTGGCGGGCTTAACTGGAGTTTCTCCAATTTTAGTGGAGTTTTTCTAGGAAATATTGAGGAAACCATAACTTTGGCATATTTCGACCAATTTTGGCTCAGAAAGAGTCAATCCTAGATGATTTGGATGCTCTGAGCATGATGGTGCAGGTTGCAGAGGCAAATGAGCACTTGTAAGTGATTTTGCCACTTTGAAGATTAAAGAAACCCAAGGCCACAAGGAGAGGAGGTCTATAATATCCCCAAATGAGATATTTTACTAAATTTGCAAAAATCACACTACCCCAGCATTTTAACATAAAATTACCGAATTAATAGACAGAAGATTGCCATGTAAAATAAAACACATAATCACTACAATCCATCAACACATTGAATAGGAAGAATCTCAGCATTTTTATTATAGATAATAACTGGGGTTACAAATACATATGACCCACAAAGAGCTGAGATGGAGAACTGGCCATCAATATGAACTGTTGCACTGTGCTCGCCTCCAAAACTGAACTGCTGCACTCTCCCTCCGGCAACAGCTACCACTGAATCCACTGAAGCACCCGTTGAAGATCTGAATGATCCTCACTCCAATATCACTGAAGCTCTGCGAAACTTCTGAATGAAATCTCCTCAAAGAGAGTTGGGTTTCCGTCCAACACTCACAACTCACCCGAGGATTTCCGTCCTGGGGCTACGGCTGAAGTAGAGAACCATGTTCTCAAACCTCTCATACACAACAAAATGATCTACTCCAAAGATATCTCTCAATGGCCTCCTCCCTTTCTTTTCTAGATCTCTTGAAGCCTTCTAGAGCATTATTTTATTATTATTTTATTCATGGAGCATGTTTCCCTCTTATTAAAATATTCCTTTTTAATGCAGAAAGGGTAAATCGGCTACCATGCCTCCTCCGGTCACTGAAACCCGTTTCCAACCGTCCCACCATGTAGGTATCCTCGTCTCAGTTCCAATGAGCTATTACACTAAGGTGTTCCATCATGTATTCCTCTCGGAATGCCACCTTGAGCATAATCAGCGGAGTTAAACCCAGAAATAACTCAAATTTCCGAAAGTTGTCGAAATGCACCGGAACGAAAGCCAAACTGCTCGGAGGATGGAATATATCAAGCGAATGCCACCCAACCGCATAGAAACTCCTCAAAACTCCTCCCAAAAAGCCCCTGGGCCCGCTGATGACACCAACTTGTACCTGTGACCGGTCTGCTCCTAACTCTGGAAGTCCATCCTAGCTCTGTCATAGGTGACACCAAAAAAAGGAATATTACAGACCTTCCGCCCCAAGATTGCTTGCCCTCAAGCAATCCAAATATGTGGGCCACCTTGTTGGCTCACTTCAACTAAGACCCAATGCCCGGATCCCATACAAACGCATGGGTACTGCTATGCACCTGTGTCAAGCTACTCAGAATAGACCCCTCAATGTCGGGATCCCAAACTGATCTCTCACTGTACCAGTCAACAAACAATCCTCCCAGACCCCAACGCCACCATGGCCAATCATCGCCGAAGTTCCACGGCTCGGGCTGCGCACTGCCTCTGGCTATAGATGATGCCCCATGAAGTGAAGTCCGCCAACAAGCATCAATGCTCCCGGGCTCCTGCTGTGCTGTACCTCTAACTGTATAAGCTGCCCCACCATCTACGTACCAACTCATCACCTCTCTCCAATCCAAGTCCTGACTCAATCCCACGCTGATCTTGCTCTCCTGAAATCAGGATGGAGTGCTAAAGAAACGACGACATGTGCCCCACTGCCAGCTGGAAGCTGTAACATCTGCTATGTCTAAGGGCCCTTGCTCTATTATGCTCCCTACGAAGAAAATCGTACCATCAAGAGGGTACCAGCTCATGATCTCCCGCCAATCTATCCTGGAAGAAGAATCCAATGTAGTGTCAACTGCATACGGAATATGCCAGAGAACTGTCGCCAGCTCATAATCAACTCACGCTACTCTGTCCCGTCTGCCAACAAAATCTACGTGTAGAAGAAAGCCCCTCTCTGTATAATGGGCCAAAGTGGGCAAAATATGCTGCAAGCCCATCTATGTACTCCTGGAAAGTGCTACTCCCTGAGGGTACCGCAGCTCTGCTGACTGCATGTGCACCTATCTACACCTCATCAATGTGTCGGCCCACAGATGAATGCTCCACCATCTCCAACAGCTCCTCCCACTCCTGATCAAGAATGTCATGCTCCTGTTGTCTACTAGCCCCCTGCAGAGCCATCCCATCAACCTCCAACACCTCTAGAGGATATGGATCTGCAACTACTGTCACCGTACTCAATGTTTGTGCATCTGACTGCTCCACCTCAATGGCTGACCCCAAGGTTAACTGCATACGCATCATAGACTCAGTGTGAGCCTCCATCTGGCTCTCCCCCAAGGGACTATCATGCATGATGTGCATAGTATCCTCCTCTGCTAACTCAGGCTCCATCATATGCTGCTCTGGCTGAATCGTCACAAGTGACTCATCACCCAGAGTATCTTCTGTAGAGTCCCTTGATAGCTCACCTTGCACACTGGAATACAGCTCCGACCTACTGTCATCATCTCTGCATGACTGCTCTCGCTCCCCAAAAACATCCTCAGCTGATCCCATGAACTCATATGAAGAAGAGTCCTCATCCTGGTACACCGAAGGAACGTCTACCTGTCCTCAGCTCATTTCTGCTCCCAGATCCACCAAACTGGAGCAGCTCCTCCCTGGTCAACTATCTCCTGAATAGCCCAATATTCTGTTGAACTAGCCCTTGGGCTAGCTCATAAGCAGTGGGTGAGACCAACTGCTCTCTCCTCCAAATGCTCAACAACCTAGTCTGCAGCTCCTGGCAAATGGCATCACGGTCTCCCATGCATGACGACAGGATGGGCTGCATGTGAGCTATGGCTATGTCAGAATGATGTCTCCTAATGCTGAAGAAGCATTGGAACATCTGCAGAATCAAGCCATCACACTCAAGATCGATCATGACCTCATAAGTCTGGGTCATGGCCATGGCTTCTAAGATCTTAAGCTTTCTCCCAAATGTAGAGCCTGCACAGTTGTATAGATCCCGAAAGGTTCCTACTATCAGTCTGAAAATTATTTTCATAATATCATCATTGTAGGGAGGGAAGGGTGCTGTTATCCTCAAAATATCACTGAAACAAGAGGCAGCTATAAGCTTGACTCTCTCACTTGGATGTTCCAAGAATCTAGCTTGTGTCAATGCAAGCATAGATAGCTCCAAAGCCCAACGTAAACTCCAAGCAAATTGCTCTACCTTTGAAAGGCAGGATTCCGGTGTCTCTAACATGGGAAAGTCATTTTCTGGTCTTCCACTCTTTAATTCCATCCCAAGTGCATAAAGCCAATTTCCCACTTCTTCCTCCTTTTGCAAATTCCTTGGATGCCTTTGTTGGAGCAAATTATGTACCTTCTTGGAGAAGGGTCTGTTGTTCTGTTTTGTTTTCTGGTCTTCTAATGCATGGTGGTTCAAGGAACCAACTTTTATTCTTCTCAAGCTATTTAGGAATCCCTCCATGGTTCAACCAATGATAACAAGCTTATCTGTGATAGTGCTGTTGTTTTCTGAGTTTAATGCAATTTCTGTGTCATTTCAGGTTATGCCATTGGCATACGACGGCACTGTTGTATGCTATTTTTCCCTCACAATAAATCAGCTAGGAACATTAAGTCGATGTAGCAATTTGACCTTCTGAACAATGGGATCACGTCCTGAAGATCACCCAATCTGAGCACACTATAGACAAATTGGTGTAGACAACCTCACTCTTTCTCAAAAATGCGGCATAAGCATCGCTCCTCAATTGTGCTGCATCTGAAAGAACCACGTTACACACCATGCCAACGCAGTAAAGCTGCACCTCTGCACGCTTCAGAACTCGTGTTTATGCTCAGAAGTGACACGTGGTCTCTTTGAGGGCGAATTTCATTGAGCCCAGCTCAGCCTTCTTAATAAACTTCTGGATTTCTGGTGCTACAGTGCTTATCGCATCAAGTTCCAGTGAAACCCAAATTTATTCTCCACATGACCACGTACTCAGCTTTTTGGGCAACTCTGGTATTATTCAACTTTGCAGAGTAATTGAATTTTACAAATGTATCTTTGTTTTGATGGGCCAGGAAATTGTTTTAGGAACAACCGCTTCCTTCGCTACATTCGGCCGACATCTGTCAGAGATGTTTCCTTGCAGTCCACATACAAGCGATTGGCTCCAAAATTCAAGGCGGCTCCAGTTTTACCTTTATACCCAAAGGCGTATAGCAGCACAAAATTTCGTCCAGCAATAGCAGCGATCAGTCGAAACCTCAATCAGAGATAATGCAGCTTGTCAGTTCCGTCAACGTCTAACACTTTGTGCCCACCGCGTGTAATGGGCTCCAATCATGATTTCAATGGTTCGATTATGCCGCAGGGCATTGGCAAACCGAATTGCTCCAGCCCATATGTCATTCGACATTCCCAAATGGCAGTCTCAATGAATAATAGGCCCCCTGAATGCGCAAATGCAGCTCCAGGAGAACACACCCACGAGGCACAGTTTTTGTCCCTATTGAACTATGCAACAGACTTGGTTCCTTTTCCCGACCTTAATTTTGACAATTCCCAGCAAATGCGTGCTTCTATTAGCCTAGAGATCTTCGACCTTCTTATGCTGCTAACAACACTTCTTCGGTCAAAACTGCAGCTGCAATCCTTCTAAAGTCACCGACTGACTAATTCGTTTCCTTCAAAGCCACCAACCAGCTAATTCCAGATTCTACGAGAGTGTGCATGTCTCATTTTATTTTATCGAATAAGCTTTGATGGCGTTAAACCGAACAGCTTGGGGTTAATTCCAACCCCACCCGGCAACTATATGCTTGCCTTTCCATAGATTGCATGCTCACGACCTCCTATAAAATGGGTGCTTCTTTCAATAATTTGCATCGAAAAGCTCGACCCTTCAAATGATTTAAATTATTTCATAAGGCCCCCCTTTAAACACAGTGGCCTGATTTGTCGCTCAATCATTAAGTCGAAGACAAATTAGAAGGAATTTGTTTAACGTTCAAAAATAAAATTTTCATAGACTGGCTAAGACAAATTTGTCTCAAAATTGTCGAAATAAGAAAGCAAATTGGGGAATTCAGTTCTCTGCAAAATTATGGCAAATAATTTCCGAAGCCCTCGAACTATAATCTCTGTAACTGAAAACTGAAACCCGCAAGCTGAGCCAAAATCAATGCTCTGATACCACTACTAAATTTGCAGAAATCACCCTAACCCA